>JAQQSU010014211.1:0-11473 GCA_028627135.1 Pseudochirops cupreus | reverse complement strand
TAGGAAGGGATGATACTTAAAAGGTGAAATTGAGAGGTGAGAGAGGAATATAATGAGAGCCGATGGAGAGAGACAGAACGGAGTAAATGATCTCATATAGAAGAGGCAAGAGGTAACTGTTACAACAGAGGGGAAGAACAAGAAGGCAAAAGGGAATGGATCAACCTTACTCTCATTGAATTTAGCTTAAAGAGGGAATGACATACACACTAAAGTGGGTATGTTGCCCTACAGGAGAGTAGGGGGGAAGGGGATGAGAGGGGGGATGGTGGGGGGGAGGGCAAGTTGGGGGGAGGGTAGTTAGAAGCACACACTTCTGTAAAGGGACAGGGTCAAAGTAGAGAATAGAACAAGTGGGGTGCGGGATAGGAGGGAGGGAAATATAGTCAGTCTTTCACAATATATCCACTATGGAAATGTTTTCGGTAACTACACATGTACAAACTATATCGAATTGCTTATCTTCCCAATAAGAGTGGGTGATGAGAGAGGAAAGAAAAGAATGTGGAACTCAAAGTTTTAAAATCAAATGTTTAAAATTGTTTTGGGGTTGTGGGTAGAGGAAAGATGGGGAAAAAATTTGTAACTCAAAATCTTGTGGAAATGAATGATGTAAACTAAAAATAAACATTAAATTGTTTTAAAAAGAGTTTAAGAAACTCTTTGAGTTTATTAAACATGATGCTCCTGTGTTTGCTCCTGCATATTGTATTACTAACCTATTCCATTGATTAACTTGCTTTAAAAAATTCCTAAATCACATTCATGATTGCATCTTTAAAGTATGGTTTGAGATCTGATACTGATAGACCTTCTTGCTTCCCACTTTTTTCCTCATTATTACCTTGAAGATTCTTGAGCTTTTGTTCCTACATATGAACTTTATTATTTTTCCAGATCTACAGAATGTTCTTTTGAAAGTTTGACTGGTACACTATTCAATAAGTAATTAAACTGGTGGTATTTAAATTTTTGTCATATTTGTCCTGCCTATTTCTAAGTACTTATAGTTTCTCCACTTATGTAGGTCTGTCTTTATTTCTTCAGAGTATTTTGAGATCTGATTGAAATAGTTCCTACACAACTCTTAGCAGAAATGCTCTCTAGTATTTTATAACTCATGTGGTTATTTTCAATTGAATTTTGCTTTCCAGCTCTTCCTGCTGAGTTTTGTTAATTACATATAGGAATGCTGATACTTTATGTGGATTTAACTTATATCCTGCAACTTCATTGTTTATTGGTTATTTCACTTAATTTTAGTTGACTGTCTAAGATTCTCTCATCTTACTTTCTATGTAATTCTTTATTATAATTCATTACAATTACAAGACTATTAGAAGAATAATTGCCCCACTATTTAATTTTTTAACATGTACTAGACCCTTTAATCTATCTAGCTATTTGAAATGTTAGGCCATTTTAAGAAAGGAAGAGGGCAATTTAAGAGGCTATTGGGGAAAATGCAAATCTGGTAGAGCCTGAAAAGGAAAAATTATCATTTATAGAAGAACAGGTATAACTTGGGATGTATATATGTCAGTGGATCCATGATCTCCTCTACAAGGGGTACTTCCTCCCCCCCATTGCAAAGCATTCCTTCTTCTACTCAGTTTTAGGATCCAGCTACATAGAATTAACCTGAGTCTACCTGAGTTCAGAGACAGAGATCACTGTGAAAGAAGTATCTGCTGACCCATAGGTGACATCTGAACATCAATTTTTTTTCCTGATGATTTTGTTGCAGATATTTTCTGATTTTGTAGTTGCCACTTTATATTGTAGTCCATTTACTCTCTTTGAGCAAAACCTTTAAATTTGGTGTAATTAAAATTGTTTTATCTTTTAAGATGATCTCTATCCCCTATTTGATCCAAGGCTCTATGATCAAACCGATTTTGTCTTCTTATTATTCCTCACAGTCCATCTCCTGTCTCTGTGCTGTGAACTAACTGTCCCTTATGCCTGGAATTTACTTCCTCCTCATCTGGGCCTTTTATAATTCCTAATTTCTTTATTACTCAAATCACTCAACACCTTCAAAATGAAGTCTTTCTGGTTACTCTCAGCAACTACTAATTTCCTCTAAAAATCACCTCATATTTATTTTGTATATACTTACACATAAATATGTTGCTTCCCTTCATTGAATGTAAGTTTTTGAGGGCAGGGACTGCTTCATTTTTATCTTTGTATACCAGGACCTGAGACAATGCCAGGCAGTTAGGTGATGAATAAATGATTGCTTGTTGATTAAGAAATCTCCCCATCTCCAACCAAAATGGTGAGAAGTCCTGATTTTCACTTCTTACATACTCTCAAATGATGTAGGCTCTAATGTTCATATCATACATCCATTTAGAGTAGATTCTTAATCTTTTTTTGTGTCCTGAATCCCTTGAGCTTTCTTTTTTTTTTTTGCTTTTTTTTTTTGGAGGGGGGAAGGTAGGGCAATTGGAGTTAAGTGACTTGCCCAAGGTCACATTGCTATTTTTGTGTTAAAGTGTCTGAGGTTGGATTTGAACTCAGGTCCTCCTGACTCCAGGACCAGGTCTCTATTCACTGCACCACCTAGCTGCCCCTCCCTTTAGCTTTCTAGTAGAAAAAAATGTACCCCTTACCAGAATAAGTTTTTGTTGCTTTGGTTTTTTAATAATTGAAGGAAATTCTAAACTTCAGCTAGAGATCAGTAAAAATATAAGATGTAATTTTTCCTTATCCAAATCTATAAATCCCTGAAATCAATATATAGATTGCTTGAGGGTGCAGGGACCCCATGTTAACAACTCCCAATTTAGAGCTTATTGTGGTATATGACATTGAATGATCATTTTAAACCCTATTTTTGCCAGATTGCTTTACAATTTTTATGGCACTTAATGTTAAAAAGTAGTTTTTCTCCAAGTCTTGGTGTTTTTGAATTTAATAAACAATGTCCTACTATTATCGGTTGCTTGTTTCTTTGCTTATCAAGTCAGTTCCACAGATTTATCTTTTTTTTTAAACTGGAACCTAATATTTTTTTCTGACTTTTTATATATAATATAGTGTCAATTATTGTGAATTGTGCCCCTTTTCAATTGTACTTTGTTTCATGATTTACCAGGAGAATCTTCTAGACCTTTAGCTCTTATAAATTATGAAATTTGTTATTAAATTGCTTCATTCTAAAAAACATACTCTTTGATAATTTGATTAGAATAATACTAAATCTTTAAATTAAATTTGATAGTATTTTATTATTCTGGCAATGTCCAACCATTAATAGTGAATTTTTCTCCAAACATTTGTCTTTTTATTTCTTTCAAGTGCTTTGTACTTGTAATTATGTGAACCTCTCGCTAGACCATTGCCAGTTGTCCTGACTTAGGTAGACTCCCATGACTCTGGAGGAGAGAGTGAGGCTGGTGACTTTGCCGAGCTCTGCCTCAGTCAAGTCCAATTCACTGGCAAATCCAGAAACCACCCTCATGAAGTCATGGATCCTCTTTGAGAATAAAGGACAAAAAATAACAGTGAAAACCTTGCAAACTCCAGATATTTCTGTCTTTATGGTTATTTTAAATGAAACTTTTATCGTTGTTTCTTCCTGGATTTTTAAAAGATATATAAGAATGATAATGATTTGAAGGATCTATTGTCTGCCCTGCTACCTTACTAACATCATAGCCTCAATCAGTTTTGTTACTCACTCTTTGGAGATCTCTTAAGTACATCTGTCATCTGCCAATAAAGAAAACTTTGTCTACCTTTTGACAATATTTATATCTTTATTTTTGTAATTTCTCCCATTTTTCTATGCAACAATTATTTTTATTAATTTCTCTTCTAGGAAGCTTGAAGATGCAATGGATAGAGTTTTAGGCATGGCATTAGAGCTGAGTTCAAATGTGGTCTCAGATACTTACTTGGGTAAATCGCTTAAATTCTGCAGGCCTTGCTTTCCTCAAATGTAAAATTGGTATAATGATAGCACCTAAATTCCAGGATTGTTGTAAGGATGACATGAGGTAATATTTTTAAAGTATTTAACACAGTGCCTGGAACAAAGGAGGTGCCATCTGAATTACTATTATTACTGCTGCTGCTGGTACCAGTGTTTTGTTGTTTTTGTTGTTTTTATTGTTGTTTTTACTATTAATATAGCTATTAATTTCTGAACTGTCAGATAATAGTGGGGAGAGGGAAAATCCTGCCTTTGTTTTTCTTTGTTCTAAAAAAAAGTTTCTACTTTTCTCTATTACTAACAATTATAGCTCTTGATTTTAAATATATGCTTTTGTTAATATTAGAGAAAGGCCCTTCTGTGATGATGGTTTTAAACAATATTTTAACACAACTGAATACTCTATTTTATCAGTGGCACAAATCCAACATAATCATTTCTGAATATATTGTTATAGATTCCCTATGATGATTTTATTTAAATTTTGCTACAATAGTTGTTAGTGATATTGTTCTATATTTGTCTTATCTTCTTTGTTCTACTCTGTTTTGATTATCAGGATTTTATTTTTTCACAAAAGGAATTTGACAGGGTATTTTCTGTCTCTGGGGATTAAAATTTTTATGACATACCTATTAACTGCTTTTTAAATATCTGATAGATTTCACTAACAGATTCAGATGGCCTAGAGTTATTGTTTCTCACATAAACACTTATACATTTCAATTATGGCTTGCTTAATTCCTTTCTCTAATATTAGAGAGTTAAAGGTATTCATTTTTTGGCTTTTTAAAGTTTATATGCTTAATTTTTCTGTGTAGATAACTTCTGAATTCTCAGTTTCGGTAGCATTTAATGGGGAGGAATAATTTCTTATAATTCCCTTTACTTCCTTTCTGTTATGAATTCAATTGGTTAATATTTTTTATTAGATAAATTTATCTTTCTCTCCTCTCCTGATCAGGTTAGAAACTAGATTATTCTGTTAATCTTTAAAAAAGGAGTTAGTTGTTTGGTTTTTTTTTTTATCAGTTCTATATACTCTTTTTATTTTCAAATTTTTCTATTTCTCTAATTTTCAAGATTTCTTTTTCTCTATGTGTTTTAGGTTACTAATGTGTTTGCTTTCTAGTATTTTAAATTACCTATTCAGATTATTGGATTTTATTTCTGTTTCAATAATAAAACTTCTCAGAAACATGAATTTTCCTTTAGTGGAAAAAAAATACATATAGGGTCTTAATAGCTGCATCCAAATTTTTGAAGCGCTATCATATGGGAAAGGGATCAGACTTGATTTAATTGGCTCCAGAGAATATAATTAAGAACAACAGGTAGAAGTGGGTAAGTGAAAGTTTAAGTTCATAGTAAAGGCAAATTTCCTAACAGAGTTGTATAAAAGTGTAATGTGCTACCTCAGGAGATGGTAGATAACTTCTCACTACATGTTTTCAAGTAGAGGTTGGAGACTATATAGCAGTGATGTTACAAAGAAGAATCAGGGTAGCTAAAGGTTGGACTTTCTGGCCCCTGCAGACCCATGCTGCTCTGAGATTTGGGGATTCTTTCATTCTATGTGTATGGTCTTCTCTTTCCCCTCTTACCCTCTAGTTCACTTTTATCTTCTCTATCTTCAATGTAAACAGAAGTATTGTCAGCTACATAAGGATAAATAGAATCTAACTATCAACAACTATCATCATCTAATGAAATATAATTACTCATTTCTTCTTTCTTCTTTCCCTCTGAGCTCCTGCTAAGACCTTATGCTTATCCCTCGTTGCTTTGCCTTCAACACATCCACTAACATGGCTTCAATTATCATCTCTATATAGACGATACCCAGATATAAATCTTTGGACCAGACCTCTAAATACAGCTCTAGTGCTAAATTTTCAATTTCATGTTGAATAGCTTCACATATGTACCCCACGATCACCACAACCTCTAATTGTAGAACAGAAGTAATGAGAGGCAGGATGATGCTCTGAATTTGGAGTTAAATGACATGGATTCAAATTTGACTCTGCTTCTTACAGCCTCTTTGACCTTGGAAAACTGACTTGAGCTTCTGAGGGCTCATTTTCCTAATCAATAAAATAAGGAATCTGAATTAAATGGTTTCTTCTAGGTCCCTTCTAAATAATTATCCATCCCTGCTCTAAATATCACAATATTGTCATCATTTTCCCCTAAAGCCTCCCTCCTCTAAACCTAATTCTTTTTCATTTATGGCTCCATTCTCCCAGGTTTTGTAACCTCACTATTCTCTTCCCCTTAAGGAGCTGGGTGGCAGAGTATACAGCTTACTGGGGGCCTGGAGTCAGGAAGACCTAAGTTAAAATCCAACTGTGCTTGCATCCTAGCTGTGTGACCTTGAGTAAGTCATTTAACCTCTATCTGCCTTGGTCTTCCCAACTATAAAATGGAGATCATAATAGCACCTATCTCACAGGATCATTGTGATGATCAAGATAATGTTTGTAAAGCACTTAGAATAGTACTTGGCACATTTGATAACTGCTTGTTACTTTCCCTTCCTTCTTGCTCATTCCTATTATATATATGGACACAAATATATACCATGAAATGCTCACATAATTCCTGTCTGGAAGAGACTTTCTTCACTCTCTACTTTCTCTTCTTTCAAGGTCAAGCTCAGGTGTCATTTCCCCCATGAAACACACTTAGTCCCCATCCCAAGTTGCACCCCAACTAGAAGTAATCTCAAGCTTCTGGAATGTCTCATACTATTATCTTCAATTCCTTTTATACAACTATTATGAAGATAAGATCCTAAATTGTATTATAATCTTTTGCATACATGTACACCATATAGTAAGTTCAGTGAGGGCAGAATCTCTGATTTTTTTCTTCCCACTTTGTTATCCCCAGTTCACCTAAAAACGTTTGTTGAATTTGTTGCTTTTTAGGAAATATATCTGTGTGTGTTTTAGAGCCCTAGAATTTGTTGAGAGTCATATTTTTTGGGTATTTGATGTGGCTGTGTTGGAGCTGCGATTTCTTGCTGCTCCTACACCGCCATTTTGGCTCCGCCCTGAATTTGTTGCTTTTTAAACTGGCTACAGACTAATGTGCAATCTTCCTTTTCATTAACTAATGGAGTGCTTAGAGATTATCATTCTAAAAGGGGCTTTCCTTGCCCCTGGAAAGAGGTTGAAACCATGTGGTTGTTTTTTTTTTCTCCTCTGCCTTCACTTAGTACCTAATTCTTACTCAAGCTGAAATTCTAGGGGAGAAAACATCTGTCCCAGACCCTGTGTCTTCTGTCTGATGTATGACTATTCAGAATCAGCATTTACCTCTATTCTCTTTAAGACCAACTGCTGCTCAAACAACTGTTCAATCTCTTTCCTATGTAACTTGGACCATATGCATTTTATAAATTCTTCCCTCCAACAAGGTTGCCAATTTTGACATGCTCTCAACTAGGCTTCCCTTGCTGATCAAAATGCCTTCTTTTGTTTTGTTTTTAAATTAAATTCTATTAGAGAGAGGTAGCCTACCAGAGTGGATAGAAAGCTGGTTTATGAGTCAAGATGACCTGACATACAAGCCATGCCTTTAAAACATAATTATTGTATGACCCTGGACAAGTCAATTAATCAGTCTCTGTCTCTGACAAATCTCTAAGATTATGAGTTATAGAGCAAGCTTTAATCTGCTTTGGTAGGTGAAGTTTCTGCAAGAAAAGTTAACTGCATCATAAAAATCCCAGATATGATTTTAAAAAAATATGAATTTTAAACATAAACTTTGTATAGCACAATACATTTCATTGGGGAACATATACAATAAAATTCACATACACACACACGCTTTGATTTCTTTTTATCTAGATACAGTGATTTCACTAGAAAATTGTGATTATATTTAAGTTGATTCAAGATATTAAACAATATTGATCACATGAGCACAAGGATTCTTAACTTTTGTTGTGTCATGGACCCCTGTGGTGAAACCTAAATATCTAACCTCTGAATAATGTTTTTAAATGACTGAATTTAATAAATTTAACATTTAAATTTTTAAATAACTTAATTTCCATGAAAGGTTACTGAAGATCAAGACATATATATATTTTATACTATCCAATACTATATCAAACTCATTAAAAGCCTGAAATCTAACCATGACTCCTTGGGGAAGGGTAGAGTTATTTTATTAAAAAATCCTGAACTAGCATTCTCATTTGTGTGGATTTTAGTGTTCATTTTTTTCTACCTTTGCTTCAGATATCCTCCTACAGGCAGTTTCCCATTCCTACAGAGACAAGCTGGTACTCTTCTCCTATAGTGGAGCACCAGAATCCTGTTGGATGCAAATGGGGAGAAATAGAGTATATCTCACTGGAACCCACAAAGGCAATGTACATAAAGAACTTTGAGAACTTTAAAGTGCTATATAAATGAAACCTATCTGGAGAAAACCACAATTGGTGTAGAATACTTTATAAATAAATAGAAACTTTTTTGCATTCCTATTACATAATACCAAACAGGTCACAGAGGAGTTGCTTTCATGAATGACTAAAAGAAAGAGGAGTGGGAATAAATAAAATAAAATCATACTGCTAGTATAACAAGTGGAGGTGGAGGGTGCACAGGGAGGGAAGGGAAACTGGCCAATGAACCCAATGAGCCTAATGATACTGAATGCTAAGATGATGAAATCCTCACATGGACTCTGGGATCTGCACATTCTGTAACTGGTATTAGTGTGCTAGTCACATGATAAAAAGGAGACTCTTTTGATTAGTGGTGAGGCTAGAGCAGGCATGCATTCAAAAGGCACTGACTGTTCCAAATTAGACAGATGCTCATACCTGTGTTAAAATGTGGAGGCAAGGATTTTGCCAATGGTGATTGGAAAGAAGTTTCAAGTATTTATCTCTCCCCTGGGTCCATAGGAGCTGTAAGCACATGGCCTTGGTCTTTCCTCTGTCTGTTGGGTCTATTCTTCTTCATTTTAGATGAAGGAATATTATAGATGGTTGGTTGTATATTTGTGAGCTTCAGAAGGTCAAGAATGGTGAACTACTAGAACTCTGGGAGCTGGAGATTGACTAGAAGCCAGACAGTATAGGGTTAAGTCATAAGCAACTTTTTGAACCAGCATATATAAAAACAGTCAGGAGAGAATTACGCCAATTCACCATCAGCTATGGCAAATTTCAAAATGAACTTGGCGAAGGTGAGAAGGGAAAGAATGCTATGTTGAAGTTGCCTTGAGTTGGAAGTCATTCTCCACTGGGACCAATATGGTATAGAAGACAGTGTGTCCAGAAGTATTAAGAGCTGGAGGTGGAAGAGAGTATATGGTTAACTTCTGTTCTTACCGTATCTTCAATGTAAATATCCCTCTCTAAAAGCTATTTGTGATTAAATGGAACTGGGGCACTAATCAATGGCAGTTACCCATGAGAAGGAAGAATGCATCAGAAGAAGGGAGGGAGGGCAGTCAAGGCAGTAACACTGAAGAAAGATAAATTCTCTTAATCTCTAAGAGGCAACCTCGAGCTCTGAGGAGGTTATAAAATAAACCTTGCTCTGGGAGAACTAAATGAGAATCTATCTTCTTTTACTAAAAAAAGCTTGAATGAGGACAAAAAAGATCAGTGAAATAGGGTAAAATGACAACACATACAGCATAGATTGACATTTAAAAATCACGTCCGATGCATTACAGTGGAAAGAGTACTAGATTTTAGAATCTGAGCACATCAATTTAAATCATGGACTTACAACTCACGTGACTCACGATCATCATTTATTCTATCTGGATTTTACTTATTTGCAAAATGAGGGGCCTGGACCAGATGACCTCTCAGGTCCCTTCCAGGTCTAGATCTATATCTATGATTCTCTGATCTCATCTTCTTTCAGAATAAAATTAGTATGCCAAAGACCATGGTATCTCAGTGTGTAGCTGAGGCATTACACCAGGAAAGGCACTGCAGTCAAGAAATCAAATAATGAACCCATAAATCAGCAGACATTTTATAACATCTGCCTGTATGTACCAAGAACCACAGGAGGTTCTAAGGATACAAAGACAATGTGGGACATTTCCTGTCCTAAGGGCATAGTCTAGTGGCGTATAAAGCATTGACAGTACAATTTAAGCACAAAACTAATACCATGTAACCTGAGGGGGTGAGCACTAGGGCAATCAGAAAGATTTCATGAAGAAGGCAGTACTTGAACTTTGTTATGAAGCAAACAAGGGATTCTAAAAGGCAGAGGGGAGGCAAGAGGGCACTTCAGGCATGGAGATAGCCTGTGCAAAGACAGGCGCATGGAAGATTGGATTGTTATATATGAGGAACAACTTGAATGTTAGTATGGCCAATTCAAAAAGTATATGAAGGAGAGTCACGAGTAACAAGACTTGAAACATTGGCCAGGGTGACATCATCTGTGACTTTGACTTTACTGCAGGTTAGATTAGATAAAAACTTTTATTAAGTTCTTCCTGGCCAGGCACTGTGGAATAAAAGGAGTTTTCATTCCAGTAAGGGAAGATAACACACAAAAGGGAGTTGGAAAGCAAGCTAGGACAAACTGACTGAGGCAAGTTTGAAGACAGCGTGACTGGGTGAGTACTTCCTCAAATGGAGGCCCCAGGATGAACTCACCATTGGGGAAAGGAGATTGAAGGTATGAAGGTGATGCCATCATGAGAAAACCACTGGATTAGAAGTGGGAATGTAGTTTAGGGAATCAGGGCCGAACCACATTGGAAGAACCCTAGTAATAAAGTCTCAGATATAAGGCTTGTGAATTCTTCATCATTTGGAACTCTGTGTGGGAACTCTATTCACAAGTATAAGTAGGAATCTCTTTATGGTTTAATAGATCAGACCTAAGTACTTTTCTGGCAGCTAGGTGGCACAGTAAATAGAGAACCAGGCCTGAAGTCAGGAGGACTCACTCATCTTTGAGTGTTCAAATCTTGCCTCAGACACTGACTAGCCTTGTGACCATGGGCAAGTCACTTAACCCTGTTTGCCTCAGTTCCCTCATCTATCAGATGAACTACAGAAGGAAATGGCAAACCAATACAGTGTTTTTGCCAAGAAAACCCTAAGTGGGCTGTTAGAGGTGGACACAGCTGAAAATGACTGAACACCACCAACAACAGGGAATTATCTGAGACACATAAAGATTAATTGATTTGGCACAACTACTGTCAGAGGCAAGTTTTTAAATGAGGTCTTCCTGAAATAGAGATTCTTATCTCCAGGGGCCATCACAATGGCTTATAAAAAGAAAGTATTTTACACATCTTTTTTGACTTGACTTGAATTTCTGAAACAGAATCCTAACACTCTTCTATGACACATTGCCTTGATACTATTACAATGTGGAAAGAGGAGTATCGACTAACCCTAAATATTAAATAATATATTATTAATATACATATTATAATAATATGTAATATAATATATAATATAATATGTAATAATATGTAATATACTAATATAAGATACATATAATGATATAT
>JAQQSU010014210.1:0-10000 GCA_028627135.1 Pseudochirops cupreus | reverse complement strand
TGTGTCTGCCCTTTTATGCATAGTTTTCTCAATATCATTTTTTGCTCACAGTTCTACTCTACACACACACACACACACACACACACACACAGAAACACACAGGCACACAAACTCTTCATTCTTCTGAATTTCTCTAGCCTTGTTATGAACTGCTAGTGGGACATTAACAATAGCTACATGATGTTGTCATTAGTCTTTGTATGTACCTGTCTCATCTTTGCACATATATTGGAAAGCCCTCTGGGAAGATATTCCCAATGTTCACGGATATTAGATTACATGAACAAAAATGGTGACCAAAAATGAATGATAATGATGAAGATGATGTAAGATAAGAACTCCCAGTCTTTTGGCAGGTCCTTTCTCATTTATATTTCAGGGACCCTCTGAATTCTCTGAAAAGAGAATTCTGCATTCAAGTCAGTAGACCCAGATCAAATGTTTACAGGAGGAAATTAGAAGACATATGTACTCACCAGGACATAGAGTATCTGAAATGGTTCATCATCTACAGCATAAAAGGTATATCTTTTGACATAATAATTTCATGATTAGATCACTCCCTGATCCCCTTGTAATTATGAAGCTTAGAATTAATCTACTGATGGACAGTATTACCAGAAAATCATAGTCTCTTTCATTAACTATACAAGGAAAATAAATTTGTCTCCATTTTAGAGCAAAGTGCAGAGACATGTCTTCTTACTCTCTCTGAAGACCGAGTACTGTACTTGGCTGAAGATCTTACATTTGTCTCCAACTCCTTTGGGTCCCAGGCCTTAGAGACTCTCTACCATCCCTACATGTGTTGTCTCTAAAGAAGTAATTTAAAAAAAAAATATGCCTCTGCTTTGTCACTTTCAGAGAATGAGATTTTCTAGATATTAGTCTTGCAGTTGGAATTATTTCCCACTTTAGCCAATATTAACATGGATTTTCCATAAAATTTTTAAAAATGTAAAATTAGATATAATTTATCCTGTAGTGAAATGATTTTCTCTCAGAGGTATTGAGGGTAAGGCTGGGGCAGCACCACATTAATAAATGCTAATTGAGAGCATCTAAAAATACTTCTTGACTTAACCGTTGCACAAGTCTGTTAAGATATTTTAAAAAGTGAGTTTCAAGGTCGAGAATTTCTCCCTTGCTATAGCACATGAGAGAGCTAGGTGACACATAGCATGACTCTGGTGATTTGAGTTCAGTCAACCCAACATCAAGAGTCTCTACTCTGGAGATTCTGCTCCTGAGGTCACAGGATACAAATTGTCTTGAGTTCATTATGTCATTCCAACTTCTAGGCTTACATGCATGTCTTTGATACTTCATTTCCTAGATCAGTGGTTCTGAACCTTCCTGATGCCACAACCCTTTAATACTTGTAAGTGGGCATATCTACATGTGGGCTGACCTGCCTGGAGATGGACAGAGGGACGGTGTCTTGGTTCCTAAGACCAATAGAAATATATGTTTTCTGATGGTTTTAGGCTGCCCCTGTGAAAGGGTCATTTGTCCCCCAGAGGGGTCGTGACCCACAGGTTGAAAAACTGTGTCCTAGATGTTTAAGGTTGATAATAATCATGGTGCCAAATCACTTTTTTTTTCATCTCCTTTATTTTTTCAGTTTTATTTTATTCTTTTTATTTTTAGTTTACATCATTCCTTTCCAAGAGATTTTGAGTTACAAATTTTCTCCCTGTCTTTCCCTTACCCACCACCCCAAAACAATGATCCCACTGTTTACCCCATTCCCCAATCTACTCTCTCCTATATCCTCCCCCATCACCCCTCTGATTTTCCAGTAGAGCAAGATGGATCTCTCAACCCCAGTGCCTGTGTATCTTATTTCTCCATTGCATGTAAATAATAATAATGGTAATTACACACACACACACACACACACACACACACACACACACACTAACACATTTGTTACTTAACATTTGATTTTAGAACTTTAAATTCTAGATTCTCTCCCTTCCTCCCTCATCACCCACCCTCATTGGAAAGGCAAGCAATTCATTACAGGCCATACATGTGTGTAATGGACGTATTGTAAAAGACTTATTATATTTTCCTCCTTCCTATCCTGCTGCCGACTTATTCCATTTTCTACTCTGTCCCTGTCCCTTTACAGAAGTGTGTGCTTCTAACAACTCTTCGTCCCAAACTGCCCTCCCCTCCAGTATCCCCCTTCTCATCCCCTTCCCTCCTACTCTCCTATAGGGCAAAATTCCCCACTAAGAGTGTATATCATTCCTTCCCTAAGTAAAATTCAATGAGAGTAAGGTTGATCCATTCCCTATTGCCTTCCTGTTCTTCCCCTCCATTGTAACAGTTATCCCTTGGCTCTTCTGTATGAGATAATTAACCCCATTCTGTCTCTCCCTATCTCCTCTCATATTCTTCCCACATGTCACAATATACCTTTTAAAATATCATCCCTTACTATTCAATGGAACCTGTGCCCTCTGTCTATGTACACATATGTACACACACTTACATATGTATTCATACAAATATATAGCCTCTTATATTGACATATATGTATGTATACATATGTATACATTTATATTCCCTTCAACTATCCTCATACTAAGAAAAGTGTCATAAGCCACTATTATCATTTTTCTGTGTTGGCATGTAAGTAGTTCAGCTTTGAGAAGTTCCTTATGATTACTTTTCCATGTTACCTTCTCATGCTTCTTGTGTTTGAATGTCAAATTTTCTATTCAGTTCATTTTTTTCCTCAAGAATGCTTGAAAGTCCTCCACCTCATCAAATAACCATATTTTCTCCTGAAACATTATACTCAGTTTTGCTGAGTAGGTGATTCTTAGTTTTAATTCTAGGTCCATTGATCTCTGGAATATCATATTCCAGGACCTTTGATCCCTTAAGGTAGAAGCTGCTAGTTATTGTGTTATCCTGATTGTGTTTCCATAGTGTTCAAATTGTTTCTTCTTAGCAGCTTGTAATATTTTCTTCTTGATCTGGGAACTCTGAAAGCTGGCTATAATATTCCTAAGAGTTTTCTTTTGGAGATCTTTTTTCAAGAGTTGATTGGTGAATTCTTTCAATTTCTATTTTGTTATCTGGTTCTAAAATATCAGTGCAATTTTCCTTGAGAATTTCTTGAAGAATGATTTCTAAATTCTTTTTTTTTTTTTGATCATGGCAACCAGGTAGTCTAATAATTTTTAAATTGCGTCTCTTGGATCTATTTTCCAGGTGAGTGGTTTTTCCAATGAGACATTTTACATTGCCTTCTATTTTTCATTAGTTTGTATCTGTTTAATAGTATATTGATTCCTCACAAAGTCATTAGTTTCCATTTGCTCCAATCTAATTCTCAAAGAATTATTCTCTTCAGCGAGTTTTGAAATTATTTTTCATCTGGCAAATTTGGCTTTTTAAGGCATTCTTCTCATTGGCTTTTTGGGCCTCTTTTCTCATTTGAGTTAGTCTACTTTTTAAGGTGTTATTTTCTTCAGTCAGGTTATTGACTTTCGTTTCACGATTATCTTAAATCATTCTATCATTCTCATTTCGCTTCCCAATTTTTCCTCCACTTCTCTTACCTGATTTTCAGAATCCTTCTTGAACTCCTCCATGGACTGTAATCAGTCTATGTTTTTTCTTGGATGCTTTTGGTGCAGGATTTCTGACTCTGTTATCTTCCTACTTTTCCATTCTTTGATCCTTTTTATCCCCAAAAAAGGAATCTAAAGTTGGATGACTCTGCTTGCTTTGCGTCTTTTTCTTGCTTGTGTCACCAGTCAATTACTTGAGTTAGGAGCTTTTTGCCACGGTAGAACTCTTCTTCCAGAGGGGAGAGCTTTGTCCCAAATCGCTGGGGTTTTTTCAGGTGCCAGAGCTATTAGTTGGGTGCCTTCTCTACAGACCCCATCAGCTTTGGCTCACTGGTCATGCACCTCAGTACCACCACCCAAGACCAGGATCCAGATCCAGGCAGGTTAGAGCAAGAGCACTTTGCCTTTGAATGGTCACTTGGTCAAGCCTGTAATCTGCAAGCTGGGAGTTCTGAAGCAGCCATAGAGGTGGCTGTAGAGCCACAGCTTCTGCAGCTTCTGCAGCTTCTCCCTTCCAGGGATAAAGGTTGAAACACAGTTTGCCCATGCTCCCCCAGATCTTTCTGAGTTCCACTGACTTTTTTACTTTACTTTCTTATTTTATGCTGTTAATTCTGGTTAATTCTGGAAATGGCCAGAGCTTCACTCTCTGAAGTCCCTCCAGCTGTGGCTGATCTATGCTTCCCTAGGGCTAAAACCAGGAGCCCAAGATGAACCCTTCCTCTCTGCCTGCATGGCTAAATTCATCAGGAGATTTCTTTCTCTCTGTCATTTTGTGGATTCTGGAGCTCTGAAATTTGTTTCAAGTCATATTTTATAGGTATTTGAGGTGGTTATCAGGGAGCCATGGAGTTTTCCTGCTTCTATGACACCATCTTGACTGCTCCACAATTACTGCTTTTTCATTAAGAAATATAAATAGTTCAACTTTAATAAGTTCCTTATGTTTTTTTTCCTGTTTACCTTCTTATTCTTCCTTGCTTCTTGTATCTGAAAGTCAAATTTTCTGTTCAGCTCTGGTTTCTTCATCAAGAATATTTGGAAGTCCTCAATTTCTTTGATTGAACATATTTTCCTCTGAAGCATAATACTCATTTTTGCAGGGTAGGTTACTCTTGGTTTTAGTCCTAGCTCCTTTGATCTCTGGAATATCTTATTCCAAATCCTTGAATCTCTTAATGTAGAAGCTACTAGATCTTTTGTTATCCTGATTATGTTTACACAGCACTCAAATTGTTTCTTCTTGGCAGCTTGTATTATTTTCTCCTTGACATGGGGACTCTTGAATTTAAATATGATATTCCTAGGACTTTTTTTTTTAGATCTTTTCTCAAGAGGTGATAGGTGAATTCTTCAAGTACTCTTTTGCTCCCTGGTTCTAGAATATCAGTGCAATTTTCCCTGAGAATTTCTTTTTTTTTAATTTAGTTATTTCTTTATTTATTTTAATTTGTAAGATTCAGGTCCACAATCCTTTGAGTTTCAAATTTTTTCACTGTCCTGCCCTGTCCTGCCCCCATGGCAGCATGAAATGAAGAATAGGATCTGCAAATACTTTCACATTGGACATTAGTCTGGTTTTATAGAAGGGTTGCAACCAGTGGAGTGAACAATGGGAAAAAAGAAAGAAAACAAAACATGAAAAAGAATGTTAGCATGCAGATTATTTCAGTCTCCATTTAAACTCTGTTCTTTCTAGATCTTTCTCTGAATGGAGATATCTTCTTCCACCCTGAGTCTTTAAGAGTTGTCTTATAACCTTGAATTGCTGAGATGAGTCCAGTCTATCAAAGTTCGTCATCACACATACGTTGTTTCTGTCATTGTGTACAAATTTCTCCTAGTTTTGCTCTTCTCACTTAGTATTAGTTTGTATAAGCCTCACCAGGTAAATAGGAAGTCCATCTGCTCCTCATTTCTTATAGCACAATAGTACACCATTACATTCATATTCCACAACTTGTGGTCTGGCCAGTGGTCTGGCCACTTCTGGTTTCCATTCTCCAATTGATGGACATCACCTTAAATGTCAATTTTTTCCCACCACAAGGAGAGCTGAAATAAATGTTTTTGTTCATATGGGTCTTCCTTACACTTCTATGATCTCTTTGAGATATAAGCCTAGAAGTGGTATTACTGGGTCAAAGAGTATGCAAATATTTATAGTCCTTTGAGCATAGTACTCTTGGAGGATCCTGTCCAGGCTGCTTTTTTCCTCATGGCTTTCTGGTAGGCCAATAAATTCTTAGCTTATCTCTTATGCTTCTGTTTTCCAGGTCAGTTGTGTTTTTCCAGTGAAATATTTTGAACTTTCTTCTAATTTTACAATCTTTATGCTTCGCTTGACTGACTCTTGTTTCATCATAGAGTCCTTGGCTTCAATTTCACTGATTCTAAATTTTAGTGAATTATTTTACTCAATTAGTTTTTGAAGCTCCTTTTCCATATGTTCTGTTTAGATTTTTAGGGAGGTATTTTCTCCAGTTAGATTTTGGACCTCACATCCTAGTTCTCCAATTTTACTTTTTAAAGATTTGTTTTCTTCTGTGATGTAGGTTTAAATTTATCTCCTAGATATCTACATTCAGAGAAGTATCTAGAAAGACTAGAGTTTAAATGGAGACTGAAGCAATATATGCTATCATTCTTTTTCATGTTTTGTTTTGTTTTGTTTTCTTACCAGTGTTCACTCATTGGTTACAACCCTTCTATACAACCAAATTATTGTACAATGTGAAAGTATTTGCAGATCCTATACATGATTGCATGCTACCATGGGGGAGGGGGGGAAAGAGGGGAGAAAATCTGAAACTCAAGGGATTGTGGAACTGAATCTTGTAAACTAAAAGTAAATTTTAAAAAATTAAAAAAAATTATCTCCTACTTCTCTAATTTTTTTTTAAAAATCTTTTTTAAAATCTTTCTTGAGCTCCTCTAAGAATGCTTTTTGGGTTTGAGAACAATTCACATTTCCTTCTGTAGTCTCCAGCGTGAGTATAGGGTCCACGTTGCCCTCTGAATGTGGTTGGTCTTGCTCACTCTAAAAAGATTTTATGATTCTAGATCTTGCAAGATCTTTCTTCCTCATTGTAATTGCCTATGTCCTGGATTTTTAGAGTAGATATCTGCTTCTGGGGTGCAGATGTATTGAACTTCTCAGGCTGGGAGGTAGGGGTTTGGTTTTTAATTCTGTGAGCAGTAGCCTCTGAGTGTCTAGACTGAGGCCAAGGCCAGGACTCTCAGTGTTTCCCCTGTGTTACCCTGATGCTCACAGAGTAACCTGTTGTGGAGGGTTTGTCTGGCCACTTCTGGTTTCCACATCTCTGTCTCTGTGCTACAGCTTAAGCAGGCTCAGCAGCTGGAGGCCTGAAGGGATCATGTCTGCATATTCCCCCGGTGGTGCTAAAGCATACCTGGCCTTGTGTTGTTATTGATAGCTGGCTCCTTGGGATTTCCTTAGCTCCTGCTGGTCAGTTGAGGTAGGTCTTGTTGGTAGTCCTCCCTCCCTGCACCTTTCACTTCACAATCAATACTGCCTCATTTCCCCCTTCCTGAGTGACTCCCAAGCCTGAGGCTATTTCCACTAATTCAGGACTTTACTCTGTGTGGGACATTTATCCCTGGGTTTTCTGGGTCAGGGATGGGGTTCAGAGCAACTAGGTTCTATTATGCTATCTCTTATGCCATTATGACTTCTGGAAGTTCAGGTATGTAATTTTTAAGCACGCAGGCTGAAGGCTGATGGCCCTGGGAGAAGCTGTTGTCCCTGTTTTGGGGCCTGCATTTTCTCTTAACCAACTCCAAAATATCCTCTGTCCTGTGGCGAGAAGGCTGTAAATCACCCTTGGGGTGGGTGAGTCTGCTAGCTGGGGCTCCTTATCACTCCACTGTAGCCTGTGCTCAGATATGTGCTGCTGCAGCCCCTGTGTGTTCCACGTTCCCCCGTGCCGACTAATGTGGGCACTTTCCTGGGCTGGGAATCTGCCGCACTCCATCTCCCAACAGGTTCTGTCACTCTAAAATCTGTTCAACTTCATTTTTTAACATTTAGCAAGAGAATTTATGGAGGAGCTTAGATAAGTTATTGCTTCCTTTCCACCATTTTAGCTCTGCCTGTCCCCCACCCCCTCAAGAATTTCTTGAAGGCTGGTTTGTAGGCTCTTTTTTTTATCATGGCTTTCAAATAGCCCAATAATTTTTAAATTATCTCTCTCGTATCTATTTTTCCAGGTCAGTAGTATTTCCATTGAGATATTTCACATTGCCTTCTATTTTTTTTTCACTTGTTTGGATGTGTTTTATAATATCTTGATTTCTCACAAAGTCATTAACTTCCATTTACTCCAATCTGATATTGACAGAATTATTCTCTTCAGTGAGTTTTTGAAATTCTTTTTCCATCTGGGCAATTCAGCTTTTCAAGTCATTCATCTCTTCATTGGCTTTTTGGATCTCTTTTGCCATTTGAGTTAGTCTATTTTTTTTCTTTTCTTTTTTATTTTTTGGAGGGTAATTGGGTTTAAGAGACTTGCCCTTTGGTTACACTGCTAGGTTCGTGCTAAGGGTCTGAGGTCACATTTGACTCAGGTCCTCCTTACTCCAAGGCCAGTGCACTATTTACTGAGCCACCTAGCTACCCACAAGTTAGTCCATTTTTAAAGGAGTTATTTTCTTCAATATTTTTTTGAGTCTCCTTTAGCATGCTGTTGACTCACTAATAATGATTTTCTTGCAGTATTCTCATTCCTCTTCACAATTTTTCCTCTTCTTCTCTTACTTGATTTTCTTTTTTTTAAAATAAATTACTTTATATTCTTGTTTACATGATTGATTTCCATGAGATTTTGAGTTACAAATTTTCTCCCTATCTTTCCCCCACCCACCACCCCAAAACACCCCTATGCCACTGTATAAACCTTCCCCCAATCTGCTCTCTCCTATGTTCTCCCTGAATAACCCTCTGAATTTCCAGTAGGGCAAGATGGATCTCCCTACCCCAATGCCTGTATATCTTATTTCCCAGTTGCATGCTGTTAATAATAATAATATATACATACATATACATATACATATATATATACATATATATATATATTAACATTTGATTATAGAACTTTTAATTCTAGATTCTTTCCCTTCCTCCCTAGCCACCCACCCCCACTGGAAGGACAAACAATTCAATATAGGCTGTACATGTGTAATTACGCAGAATATCTCCACAGTGGGCATATTGTGAGAGAATGATTATATGTCCCTCCTTCCTATCCCCCAACCCATTCTATTCTCTACCCTATCCCTGTCCCTTTGGAGTAGTGCGTGCTTCCATCAACCCTCACCCCCACCCTGCCCTCCCCTCCATCATCCCACCTCTCCTTCTCATCCCCCCAACTCTCCTGTGTGGCAAGATACCCACTTTGGAGTTTGTCATTCCTTCCCTAAGCCAAATTCAATGAGAGTAAGGATGACCCTTTCCCTTTTGCCTTCCTTTTCTTCCCCTCCATTGTAACAATTATCCCTTGCCTCTTCTATATGAGACAATTAACACCATTCTGTCTCTCCCTGTCTCCTCTCATTCTAATCCTCTCCCACTGAAGAATTTCACCTTTTAAAGTATCGTCCTGTCCTATTCAATTGATCCTGTGTTCTCTATGCACACATATATACACATACTCAGATATGTGTTCATATGCATATATAAAGCCTCCTATGTAGACATATGTGTATGTACATGTATATATACATTTGTATTCCCTTCACCTATCCTTGTACTGAGAAATGTTTCATAAGTTAAAATTATCATTTTTTCATGTTCGCATGTAAATAGTTCAACTTTGATAAGTTTCTTATCATTTCTTTTCCATGTTTACCTTCTCATTATTCTTGTATTTGAGTGTCAAATTTTCTTTTCAGGTCTGGTTTTTTCACCAAGAATGTTTGAAAGTCCTCATGCTCATTGAATGACCATATTTTCCCCTGGAACTTTATACTCAATTTTGTTGGGTAGGTGGTTCTTGTTTATAATCCTAGCTCCCTTGATCTCTGGAATATCATATTCCAGGCTCTTCAATCCCTTAATGTAGAAGCTGCTAGATCCTAGGTTATCCTCATTGTGTTTCCACAGTATTCAAATTGTTTGTTCTTTGGCAGCTTGTAATATTTTCTCCTTGATATGGAGACTCTGGAACCTGGTTATAACATTCCTAGGAGTTTTATTTTAGGGATATTTTTCAAGAGGTGATTGGTGAATTCTTTCAAGTTCTATTTTGCCCTCTTGTTCTAAAATATCAGGGCGATTTTCCTTAAGAATTTCTTGAAGGAAGCTTTCTAGGTTCTTTTTTTGTTCATCTCTTTCAGGTAGTCCAATAATTTTTAAATTGTCTCTCCTGGATTTGTTTTCCAGGTCAGTG
>JAQQSU010014209.1:0-11474 GCA_028627135.1 Pseudochirops cupreus | reverse complement strand
TATTGTGGCCACTGTAGTGAAAACTGTGTGGCCATTTAATGTTATAAGATGTAATGTTGTGAATATTATAATGTTTTGAATGTTTGTCTTGATTTGTAATGGAATAAACAGAGTGTTCACTCTATTTTGTAATCTGAACTCTAAAAGCTGTTCACAGTAGCATTCCTTTGGGAATCTGCTGGTGAATGGCATTACACCTGTTCATATACTTTCACCATTTATCAATTGGGGAATGACTCATATTCATATAAATTGGACTCTGTTCACTACATATTTGAGAAATAAAGTTCATTTTATGCACGAAAAAACTGAACCAAACAGGGTTCAGTGAATTGCCCAGCAGATAGCTAATATATGTCTGAGGCCATATTTGGACTCAGATCTTCCTGATTCCATGTCTGGTGATCTATTTATTCACTGTGGAACCTAGTTGGTCCTATTTTAAGGAAATGCCCACTATCCCTATGCTTTCTAGTGTTTTAATAGGCATGAAAATTCTATTTTTTTCAAAATTTGTTGTTGTTGTTGTTGTTGTTTCTTTAAGTTAATCATATCTGATCTTATTTTTTTAAGAAATTGATATGGTCAACTATGTGATAGTTTTCCTAATAATTGAACCAGTAATTCTTGCTCATAGTATATTATCCTCCTTGCCAACATTTTATTTAAAATTTTTGCATCAATGTTCCCTAAGAGACTTGATAAGTAGTTTTCTTTCTCCATTTTTACTCTTCCAGGATTAGGTATTGGCACTGCATTTTTATCATGAAAAGAATTTAGCAGGGCTTATTGTTTCCCTATTTTCCCAGACAGTTATGTAGCATTAGAATGATTTGTTCTTTAAATTTTTAATAGAATTCACTTGAGAATTTATCAGGTCTTTGGCATATTTTCATAGGAAACTCATTGATTGCTTGTCCAATTCCTTTTCCTGAGATAGAGATATTTACGAATTTCTATTTCCTTCTCTGTTAACCTGGACAATTCTTATTTTTGTCAGTATTTATCCATTTTGATTAAATTATTAAATTTATTAACATGTAATTGGGCAAAGTATGTGAAAATGATTGCTTTATTTTCATCTTAATTGGGAGTAAATTGACGTTTTTCATTTTTGATACTGGTAATTTGTTTTTTTAATCAAATTAACAATTGATTCTCTATTTAATTGCTGTTGTTTTCATAAACTATTCTCAGATTTTTTTTATTAATTCAATGTTTTTCTTATTTTCAGTTTTATTAATCTCACCTTTGATTTTCAAGATTTCAAATCTGGAATTTTTGAGGAATTTTTAAATTTTTCAATTTTTTTTAATTGCATGTTCAGTTCATTGTTCTTATCTTTGTCTATTTTATTGATGTAGCCATTTAGAGATGTAAATTTTTACTTAAATAGTTCTTTGGCTGCATCCCATAAGTTTTGGCATATTGTCTAATTGCTGTCATTCTCTTTATTGAAATTGATTGTTTCTATGGTTTATTTCTTGACTCACTCATTCTATAGGATTAGCATATTCAGTTCATAATTTGCAATCTTTGTTTCCATGTTCCTTTATTAAATGTAATTTTAATATTATGACTAGAAGAATATGCATTTAATATTTCTATTTTTCTGTGTTTGATTGTGAGGTTTTTATTTCTCAATATTTGGTCAATTTTTGTGAGAGTGCCTTGTACATCTAAGAAAATGGTGTATTCCTTTCCATTACCATTCATTTTTGTCTAGTGGTCAATCATATCTAACTCTTCCAAAATTGTATTCACTTTTAAAATTTCTTTCTTGCTTATTTTATGGTTAGATTTATCTGTTCTTAGAGGGGAAAGTATAAATTAAGCAGTTATAAATTAAAGACAAATTAGATAAAAGTCTTATACAAAGTATATCTCCTTTGTGTATATAAAAGTTATGTTGTATCAACAAAACAATTGTTCACAATAAAATATGTTACCTACAGCATCAAAATTATTTTAGTGGGGCTATATTATATGATAATCATGATGAAACAGTTTTATTTGTGATCCTATGGAAGTAAGGGAGGGTAAACTCTATGATGATAAGTTGCTGTATCCTCTTTGTAGCATTATAAATGTTGACCTTCTTACCTCTGAATTTTGACCATGATATAGCTGTCTATATAATGTGAGGCCAAATGTGTAATTTCCACACAGATCATTGTATTATGGAATATAGAAGTGAAAGGGATGTTAGAGGATATTTAATCTAATTTCCTCATTTTACAGAGGAGGAAACTAAGTCCCACAGAGTTAAAATGATTCATAGTTCTAGTATTTAGCAGATGAGGGCATAGAATTCAGGTTCTTTGATTCCAAAACTAGGGTCTTCCTATATTTTTTCTGCCAATGTCTGTTTGTTAGTTATTTCAGATTTTTATAAGAAGAAGTACTATTTTTATACACAAAAATTTATGGAGGTATAAATTTAAACTGAAAAACAACCAAATAATGTTACAAACTTATACATTTGTTAAAATAACAAAACATCATTTTATTTCTCTCCCTTATTTTGTGGTTTTATCACCTTTCTTCCTTCCTTCTTTCCTTCCTTCCTTCCTCCCCTTCTTCCTTCTTTCCTTCCTTCCTCTCTTCCTTTTTTCTTCCATTCCTTCCTTCCTTCCTTCCTTCCTTCCCTTCTTCCTTCTTTTCTTCCTTCCTTCCTTCCTTCCTTCCTTCCTTCCTTCCTTCTTTCTTTCTTTCCTTCCTTCCTATCAATTGTCTGTCTATCTGTCTGTCTATCTACAATCTTGCTGATGAAGTCATTCAGAAAGAATGTAGAGACATTAAAAAAATACCAGCACTGCAGATAGAGCCTTTGGGAACACTAATATTAGGGAATGGGAGTAATGATCAATATACTAAAAGACTACATTACAGAGCTGGATAAATGAAGAAAAGGGAACAAAATTTTAGAATACCATGGGAATTTTTTAAAAGGTAGGAATATAGGGGAAATAGCCCTTCTAAAATTCAGACAAAGTTATGAAGCATCAATAATCAAAGTTGTGTGGTATTGGTTAAAAACAAAAAACAAAAAAATATTGCTCAGTGGAACAACACTGATGAGGAAGAATTAGAAATAGCAGAATTAAATAATCAAAGTTTGATAAACCTGAAAACATTTATTTCTTAAGAAACTGATGTTTAAAAAATCTAGGAAAACAATCCAGAAAAAGTTAGGCTTAGACCTTCATCATGTACTAAATATCATGATAAATTGAAAATGATCTCATGATGTACTATTTAAAAATTAGATGAAGAGGGGAGGCTAGGTGGCACAGTAAATAGAGCACAGGCCGTGGAGTCAGGAGGACCTGAGTTCAAATCCAGGCTCAGACACTTAACACTTACTAGCCGTGTGACCTTGGACAAGTCACTTAACCCCAATTACCCCGCCCTCCCCCCTTCAAAAAGCAAAAAAAAAATTAAGTGAAGAGGTTATAGTCCTTTTACAGTCATGAGTAGGAGATGAATTTTTAACCAAGTATGGAATAGAGGAAATTACAAAG
Source organism: Pseudochirops cupreus (assembly GCA_028627135.1). NCBI lineage: Eukaryota > Metazoa > Chordata > Mammalia > Diprotodontia > Pseudocheiridae > Pseudochirops > Pseudochirops cupreus. Next base: position 7,950 of record JAQQSU010014209.1, on the reverse strand, counting down.
GATAAAATATTTAGTTTTGGTTAAATAAAATGGAAACACTTCTGGGTAAACAAAATTATTGTATTAGAAGGCAAGAGCTTAACTCTAGCCTTCAAACCAAAGCAATGAAAACAGTTTTTATCAGATTTCTTAAATAAGCATTTTTTATCTAAGATTTATAGGCAAGTGTTAGAAGTATCAAAGAACACAAGTTATTCCTCAAGTGATAAGTGACCACAGGACATAAACAATCCTCACAACAAGAATTGCAAGTTATTAAAAATCATATGAAATGTATTCACATGTATATATTAAATAGTTTACTGTTTCGTGGAGGGGGGAATTAGAGGGAGAAAGGCAGAGAATTTAAAACTTAAAATTATAAATGTTAAAATTCTATTTGCATGTAATTGAAGAAAATATTATTGTTAAAAAAAACACATGAAATAAAAAATCCTGGGCTTTCATCTCAGCAAAGTGGTAAAAAATAAGAAAATATTGGAATAGTTAGTGATGAAGGAACTATGAAAATACAGGCATACTAATGTATGGGTAGCTAGATGGAGCAAGGGTTTGAAGTCATGAAGATTTATCTTTGTGAGTTCAAATCCAGCCTAAGAGTATTACTAGTTAATGTGAACCTGGGTAAGTTTTTAACCCTGTTTGCCTCAGTTTCCTCACCTACAAATGAACTGGAGAAGGAAATGGCAAGCCAGCCCAGTATCTTTGCCAAGAAAACCCCAAATGGGGTCATGAAATGTCAAATAGGACTAAACAACAACAACAATGTATTATTAATGGAGCTGTGTGTTAAAAACAAAACAAAACAAAACATTGGAGTTTGCTGGTACATAATGTTGTATGATTTTCTCAGATGGTATAGGTTTGAAGCGAATGGGGAATATTCGTCATCAATCCCATATTATGTTTACCTTATAGGAGAAGACCAATGTGCTATTTGACAGTTTTATGTTTTTGTATTTGCTCATGAACTCTCATGAGTGTTTTTCCTCTTATGACTTTCCTGAGATAGGTGAACTGAAGGCCTTCCATTGAGGATGTGGAACACTGAATGTGTATGAAGGGAGTCACCTCCATTTGGGGAAGTGTTAACTTTGACCTGTAGTTAAACTTTAATTTGGAGATTTTCTTGGATCAATTCCATATCAAGCTAAAGAGATTGAGAAAAAAAATCAGCTTAAGAGTGCATGGGGCTGGGGTGGCTAGGTGGCACAGTGAAATAGAGCACTGGCCCTGGAGTCAGGAGGACCTGAGTTCAAATCTGGCCTCAGATACTTAACACAAAACTAGCCATGTGACCATGGGCAAGTCACTTAACCCCAATTGCCCTATCTTCCCTCCTCCAAAAAGCAAAAAAAAAAAAAAAAAAACAGAGAGAGAGAGAGAGAGAGAGTGAGTGAGTGCATGGGCTTCAGACCTTCATAGTTAGATCTGTGTCCTTGTGATTCCGGAGTTCTTAGGGATCATTTGAATTGCTCTCTTCCCCCTCCCTCACTCTGTTTATCTTTCTTTCTATCTCTTTATTTCTATCTTTTTCTCTTCCTCTCTCTTGACTCTCTCTAGCTTTCTGCCTCCTTTCTTTCCATTTCTCCTTCCCTTTTACCTCTCCTCTCACTTCCTCTTTCTCCACACACACAAATATGCACACATACACATATACTCATAAACATTATTACAAAAGAAATTAGCTTTCATATAAAAATATATGAAGAAAGCTTTATGTCTATGCTTAGATGTATGTGTGCAATATACACATTCATACGTGCTTAGATAATTTTTTTTTCCAAAAACCTTTTTTTTTTTAATTAAACAATGAATTTGAGCTTAATTTTTTGAAGGCTAGTTTCTTATCCTTTTTTCTACACCTGTGCAACTGATTTGATGTCAGTGGGAACTCAGATAAACTCCATGAGGAAGAAAAGTATGATGAAACATTATCTCTGAATCATTTAACTCTGAAACAGATTGCATCTGAACTGGAAGTGGGAATTCATGGATTTCATACTGGTTCTTTGAGGGCAGTTGTACTATTTAGGAAGTTACAGTTAGTTTTTTGGTGTTCTTTGAAATGTCTCTATACATTTGATTTTCTAAATTATTTCATTCATTATTTTAATAAGCTTATGGTTTGACATGCTAGCTCATTTTAAGTATACTTAATAAAAATACATAAAATATATACTACCACTACTCGTGCCCTTGGTCATTAAATGATTGTCATGTTTTATTCCTCTGTAACTTTAGAGATTCATCCTGTATAATGCACTAGCATTGACATAGTGATTAGAAGGCCTGCTTTGGAGTTAGGAACACCTAGTTTCAGATGTTGACTCTTGACACTTCCTAGCTCTTTGACTCTGTGGAAACTGCATAGCCTCTTTGTCTTAAGCTACTCCTTAGTCTTAAATCTACTGAGTCATAGAGGGTCTGTTTCCATTTCTATCAGTTTGAAGAAATGACCACACTGAGAGATTTCCACACAGATGAATCCATCAATTATTCACTTATTTCCATAATATCTTAACTTACTATGTCACGTAACAAAAGTTTAAAAGAAAAAGAAAAATGAATGTATTTAAAACCAATGTATTTTATCTAGCAATGAATCAATTGATATTTAAATGAATTTTTTTTTAAAGTAGCAAACTATATTAACACTCAATTTGGAATCAGGATAAAATATGCCTGCTCTGTATCTATATATCTATATTTATATCTACATCTATATCTATGTGTATATATTTATATATATATATGTGTGTGTATATATATATATATATATATATATATATATATATATATGAACACAAAAATGAAATGATGCAATAAACTACTGTTGTTGATTTCCTTGTCTTTAAAATAGGAATAACGTTATATTCATATAAGGCTTTGACAGGATGAAAAATAATAAGTTTATATGAGAACCATACTAAATACTTTTAAATAATATTTTCTTAAAAAAGATTACAGCTTTGAACAAAGTTTAAGACTAAGGGTGCATTGTGAAGAAAAATAGAGCTTAGTCACAAAAAATATTAAGTAATGCATGTTTTTTTATTCTTATGCAGTTCTGAAAGTGTATTTTAGAATTGTTCTCAAATTTGAGAATATCCAAACAATGCATGTTTTCAGACATGAGGAAAAACATAAAAATAATCTATTAATCGGGTATATATTAAGTGATTACTGTCAGGCCATGTATTAGTAACTGGAGATGCTAAATCCCCTCTTATAATGAATTTATATTCTAATGGAGTACATGATACTTGTTCATTTCAGTCATGCTGTTTGAGAGGCAGCAGTGTAGGGGAAAGATGATTTGATTTTGTTGTCAGAAGGACAAGTTTTGAGTTGGACTCTGCCACCTATTTAGCTCTGGAAGTCTAGGTGAAGTTGCTTAACCTATCTTTGTCTTAGTTTCATCTGTTAAATAGAAATTTTAATAGATTACATTACAAAGTATTTCATGAACAAAGTACTCTATGAACTGATATGTAAATGTAAATTTTAATAATATCGTTTAATGACTTATCATAATCTAATGGAAACTTCCTGAACCAAACAACCAATAAGGAATATATGATTTTAAAATGTTTATCATAAAATATGTGTGTTACATGCCCCAAATTTCCTAGAATCTTTATACATTATTATGTGACTCAAAAGTCAGTGTAAATATGCATTGTGGATATATCTATCTTTCAGCATATTATCAACAATAATTTTCATATGTGAAATAGCATAAAAGATATCGTGAATTAATATTTGTATCTGCATGTATGTGAATATGGTCTTTTATTTAATGATAATTAGCAAATAGAAAATCTGAATGTTATATCAGCATCCATGAAATATATGAAGACTTTGGAGTAAGATTTCCAGTACATTGCCTCAGCTCTATAGCAAGAATATAATAAAGAATGGGGGCAGAATTGTTCAAGCTGAAAAGTCAGGGATGGGCAAAGAATTAGAAATTGAGGGGAAGCTCATTAATTGAGGAATGACCAAACAAGTTGTGGTATATGAATGTTATGGAATATTATTGTTCCATAAAAAGTGATGAGCAGGTTGATTTCAGAAAAACCTGGACTTATATGAACTAATGTTGACTACAGTGAGCAGATCCAGGAGAACATTGTACACACTAACAGCAGCACTGTGCTATGACCAACTTTTATAGACTTAGCTCCTCCCAGCAATGTAATGATCTAAGACAATTTCAAAAGACTCATGATGGAAAATTCCAACCACATCCAGAGAAAGAACTATGGGATCTGAATGCAGATCAAAGCATATTATTTTCTATTTTTTTCTTTCTTGTGTTTTTCCCCTTTTATTCTGATTCTTCTTTGAAAACATGACTAATATGGAAATATGTTTAATATGATTGCACCTGTTTAGCCTGTATCAGATTACAAGCTATCTTGGGGGTAAGGGGAGAAAAAGGGGGGAACATTTAGAGCATAAAATCTTATAAAAGTGAATGTGAAAACTAAAAATAAATAAATTGGAAAAAAAGAAAAGGCAGGAATTGGTTGCATTTTGCTCAGTCACATAGGAAGAACCCAAAATAAGATCATGAAACTTTTCCTGGGTTTTCATAATACTGTTCTGCCATGGTGATATTTCTATCTGACATTGACAGATGATTTCTTTGTATCCAAAACCCACCCAACTTTGTTTTCTCTATTTTTCTTCCCCCTTCCTAATCTCATTAGCTACTATGACTTCAGCTGTCATCTCTAAGCAGGTGATCCCCAAATCTAAACATGCAGCTTTCATTTCTCTCTCAGGTTGCTATCTGGCATCATCATTGGCTTGCTAGATACCTACATCTGGGTTTCCTGTACATATCTCAAGATCAACACATACAAAATGGAACTCATCTCTTCTCCTAAATGCTTTTCTCTTTGTCTCTTCATATTCTGTTGAGGACACCACTATTCTTCTAGTTGCCAAAATTTTCAATCTAGGAGTCATACTCAATTCAGTACTCTAACTTACCTCACACATCTAAGAAGTAAAAATGAATGATATTATTAAAATATACTTTATTTTTGGAAACATTCAAAATTGTTATAGGCAGATAATATAGTTATTTTTCATTTTGAGTTGAAGATACATGGGAATCAATATATTATTATGTTTTCTTTTTTGAGGAAGTGAGATGTCAGAGGTCTAGAACTGTGATTTCTGCATTGGAGGACACTTCCTGCTAAGGACACCCTCAGCAGTTACATGGTATAGTGGATAGAGTGCTGGATTTAGAGTCAGGAAGACCTGAAGTCAAATTCTACCATAGACACTTAGGAGCCTGGCAAGTTACTTAAATTATCTCAATCTCAATTTTTTCATGTATAAATTCTATGTATGCAAAAATTAAATATTTCAATGAAATCAAATAGTTATTTAGGCTCCCTGCCTGAAAATGAAGGCTCCTTAAACTAGAAAAATACTTCAAGCATCTTTATAATTTATTTTAAAATATCTTTGGTGACTGAGACTCCACTTCTTTTATAGGAAACTGTTCCATAATTCAATTATTTATCATACTCAAGAAACCTTTCTTGATAAATCTTCATTCTTTATAAAAATAACTTTTTGCCAGTGGAATATTCCATATTCTTCTTAAACAACTCTCTCACTATTTTTCCCAGCTTGGTCACAAACTCTAATATCACAGTCATCCAACTGAAACAAATTTTACACATGTATGCCTGTGTAAATTTAAAATAGACTATGTCATGCTTTTCTCCCTCCACTTTTGAGAATCACTCATTTTTCAAAGATGAGAAGGAGGCAGTGTATTTCGTTTGATGACATGGGCTAGGGCAGACTTAAGTTTTTTTTTTCTTTATTATGACAACTCATTAGCTAAATACCATATTGGCTATTTGTAGAAGTAGAGAGAAAGGAGACAAATTAAGTCTAATTCCTTACTGGACATTTCAAAATGGATGACCTATAGACCTTAGCATGTCTAAAACTAAAGTCATTCATTCTCCTAAAACCTTTTCAAACTTACCATTTATTGTCAAGGGTACCACAATTCTTCCAGTTTTCCAGGGTCACAAACTAGGTATCATCCTCTACCTTTAACTCTCTTACTGTACTGGGTGACAGATGAAATCACTGAAGAAACAAAGGTTCACCAATTGCATAATAAGCTGTGACTAGGCCTCTAAAGTATGACACTGGACCCTGGATATAGAGAGGGAGACATATTTGTGCATTAAAAGATAACTACAAATAGAATGCAAAACATGATGTATAAGTAGTTAATCTCATTTCTAATTCAAGGGGAGATTAGGGGCTTCTTGATTTGGAAGGGGCAGCACAAATAGTTGCAATTCCCAGACATTAGAAAAAAAGCCATATCTCACTCACCACAAGTGTCTATATTCAATCAAAGGAACATGTAAGGAATAACTAACCAGAATGGGTTCAGTTTTCAGATAAGACATATGGGTTGTTTGAGATGTATAATTATAGAAAACTCCTTGCATCCATCTTCAGATCTGCCTGGGTTTCTGGTCAGCATAACCTAAGTTCTTAGATAAGAGTCTCTAAGTTGGGAAAGGTGATCCATCTTCCCAACCATTCAGGGTCACTTCAAACAATGGAAAAAAAAAACAAACCCAACAAACAGTTTTCTCATAAGACAGAAATTGAACAAGGACAGTAATTGAATAGAAAGGGAACTGAACTAGGTCCCAAAGTGTGTTGTTAGTGTGGTTCACCTAGTTCACACAATTGCTTCATCTCCTATCAGTATCACCAATGTGATACCCATAACAGCTGCTATAAATATGCAGATGTATTTCCAGGGTTCAGTTGCAAAATATAACAAACTGTATTCCTCAAAGATGAAACCAACATATTTATTCAGATACCAGAAAGATAATTCCACCATGGTTACAGAGAAGTTTCTACACATCACCAATGCAGGGAGTGCTGCCATCCCCAAGCCTTCCCTCCATTAGGCCTCCCCACAAACAAAATCCCCTAGACAAAATTCCTCTCTTTCTCACTCATAGTTGCTCTGACTTAGTTCTCTTCCACCTCTCCTCAGCTCTGCCTCAGTCTCTTCAGCTCCACCCTTCCTGCTTCACCCTTCACCAAGCTCTTCCCACCATGGGCTGTATGTGACTCTACACATGGGCTGAGCCAGAGCTCAAAGCAGGTCACATGGGACTATTAAGGGGAAGTGAAGATCTTCAAATTCCCTTAACATTACACCATCATAAGTAATCTGTTACTAAGTCCTATTGATTTTATCTTTGTAATTTCTCTCATAAATGTTATGCTTCTCTCTTCTGACGGTGCTGTCATCTGGGTATTCATCATCTCAGACCTAGACTACTGCAGTAACATTTTGGTTAGTCTATATGTCTCACATCTCTCACATTCTAGTCCTTCTTTTACACTGCTTCCAAAGTAATTTTTGTTAAGTATGGATATGACTCCCTTATTCAACCAATTCCAGTGACTCTCTATAGCCTCTAGGGTATAACATTAACTCCTTTGTTTAACTTTTTTTTAAATTTTTTTTATTTACTCATTTACTTTTTTAATTTACAAGATTCAGTTCCACAATCACTTGAGTTTCAGATTTTCTCCCCTCCCTTCCCCTCCACCCCCCATGGTGGCATGCAATCATGTATAGGATCTGCAAATACTTTCACATTGTACAAGGGTTTAGTCATATAGAAGAGTTGTAACCAATGAGTGATCACTGGGAAAAGAAAAAAAAAAGCAAAACCAAACATGAAAGAGAACGATAATGAGTTTTGCTTCAGTCTCCATTTAAACTATAGTCTTTCTATATCTTTCTCTGAGTTTAGGTATCTCCTTCCGTCCTGAGGCTTGTAGAGTTGTCTTTATCTGTGCGTTGTTGAGGATAGTACAGTTTATCAAGGTTGGTCATCATATGAACAATGTGTCTGTGAT
>JAQQSU010014208.1:0-11474 GCA_028627135.1 Pseudochirops cupreus | reverse complement strand
CAACTTCATCACTACTGGGTTGGCTTTGACTTTCTGGTTTTGGGACTCAGTTTTCTGGTATTTAAATGAATGCACTATCTATATTTCTTATGTAGAGAGCCTGTTCCATTTTGTGATTAATAACTATATCAGCATATTTATAGTTACTATAGGCATTGTGAATACTGCATTGCTGATACACATGCATGATAAACTATTATCCAAAGGCACACTGGGAGAATGCCTACTTTCCCCCCACCCACATTTCTAGTGCATCATTTTGTGTACTGGAATTGTAATTTACTAAAGCTGTAATTTAGTACTTTATTAGAGCAGTCTTCCAAAGTGATTTAAAAGATTTCTAAGAGTGTCAATGCTCCATCTAAAGCAGTCTTTTACTTGACAAGTAACACTCTTACCAAAGATATGAAACCCAAAAACACTTCAGCAAGGTCATATCTACACAAAGGCATAGAGTCATATGGGGAATCACAGCTGAAACTGAAAGTCACTGTCAGTAATTTCTTATACTTCCATATATCCCCAAATTATTTGGAGGGTGCCATTATTACAAAATCCTTGCATATAATTCTGTATAACTCAAGTTTCATATGAAAATGTTGGATTGGATCAAAACCCATGGAGAATGCCCATGAATGGGCCCACAGAGGTAATCTTATGGAAGACATTTGCTGCTGAGCACCTATATTGGCAGATATGACAGAGGAAGCCCAGTTCATCTGCATGCATGCTTCATGGACGGCTTCCATAACCTTATTCCCTGTATACTCTGTAGGCTATCCAATGTAACTCCCTCTCTATTTGTAGGAATACAGCTAAAGCACAAATTATTAAAGGGATTGATCCATCTGAATCATTATGGTCCTCTTTGAAGAGATTCAGACATGCTAGTCATACCTTTTAGGTCAGAGATTCTCAGTGTGTGTGTGTGTGTGTGTGTGTGTGTGTGTGTGTGTGTGTGTGTGTGTGTGTGTGTGTGATGCACCTAACTGGCAGTCAGGTGAAGCCTCTAGACCCTTTCTTAGAATGTTTTAAAATATATACAATAAAAGGCAAAGGATTATAAAGGAAATATTATATTCAAATAGAGTTATCAAAACTTAAAAAAAAGTCTACAGAATATAGGTTAAGAATGCTTGAAGATAGTTCTTAGGGTAAAAGGCAGAAGAAAAATTTCCAGAAGTTGATCATGTCATATAGTTCCAATCTGACACAAAACTATTCTAACACTAATGCACTGTTTGTGGAGCTGTGAACTGATTCAGCCATTTTAGAGAGCAATCTGGAACTATGCCCAAAGGGCTATAAATAATTGCATACCCTCTGACCCAGTAATACCACTTCTAGGGTTGTATCCCAAAGCGATCACTGAAGTGGGGGGAAGACCCATATGTACAAAAATATTTATTGCAGCTCTTTTGGTGGTGGCAAAAAATTGGAAATTAGGGGAATGCCCATCAAATGGGGAATGGCTAAACAAGTTGTGGTATATGAATGTAATGTAATACTACTGTGCTATAAGAAGTGAGGAGCAGATGGACTTCATATTTACCTGGAGAGACTTATACAAACTGATGCTGAGTGAGAAGAGTAGAACCAGGAGAAATTTGTACACAATTATAGACACAACGTATGTGTGACTATCAGCTTTGATAGACTGGACTTTTCTCAGCAATGCAAGGTTATAAAACAACTCCAAAAGACTCATGATGGAAGTCTACATTCAGAGAAAGAACTAGAAAGAACAGAGTCTGAATGCAGACTGAAGCAAACTACCTGCTCTCTTTCTTTTTCTTGTTTGGCTTTGTTTCCTCTTTCCCATTATTCACTCCATTGGTTACAATCCTTCTTTACAACCTGACTAACGTCTAATGTGAAAGTATTTGCAAATCCTATACTTGATTGCATGGCGCCATGGGGAGGGGAGGTGGGGAGAAAATTTGAAACTCAAGGGATTGTGGAACTGAATCTTGTAAACTAAAAGTAAACAAACAAATTAATAAAGAAAAAAACTCTTCCAAAACCAAGAGTGAATATTCTTATCCCTTCAGTATATCCCAAGGCTGCTACTGCACTCTTTCCCCAAAACTACTTTGTATTTATTGTATATGAATATATGTATGTATGTATGACTGTATATATTTATATTACATATCACATATATGTAGAGAGAGATACATATAAATACATATACAATTTATATGTTTTCTTCTCTGTTAAAATATAAGGTCCTTGAGGGCAGGGAACAGTTCATTTATATCTTTATATCCCACATGAATAGCAAAAAGCCTGCTACATATGCTTAATAAATCCTTATTCATTTGTTGATTGACTTATTGAATTAAGAAAAAAAAAATACAGACATCCTCAAGGAAGAAAAAGAGCCTAACTTTCTCACAATTACTTCAGCAAGGATTAAAAAAAAAAAAGCTTCTGATGGAGAAAAGATTGATAAATTGAAGGAAAAACTACAGTTAATGCATTTGATCAGTCAAAGTCTACAGAAAGAAATGACCAAAAGCCTTTAGGCACTAGGAGAGGGATCCAGAAAGAAAAGCCTGGCTTGATAGGATAGCTCATGAAATAGGGGAGCCAGGGAAGCCTCTAGTCTGCAACTCTGTGCTGGTGGCAGGGACCAAGGTATAGCAATGATACCTCAAATCTACAGCTGTGTCACTTGGATGGCAAATCAGGATCAGAAGCTTGCCCTGAGGACAGAAGTCTGCCTGGCACTGAGACAGTATACTGCTTGATGTAGACAACACCTTACTCAGTGTACTGGCTAGAGATAAATGAAGTTGTAGAACATAGTTCTCATAAACCAGACATTTGGTAATATAAACCAGTACCACAGAAGTCTTTACTCTTCCTTCCTGAAGTGCACAGAGTCTGGCCCTGACACTATCACCATTCAGGATGTAATGATTGAAAAGGACTACAAGGTGGTGCAGGGGACGGGGTGCTGGCCCTATATACTCCTATAATTAGGAGAATCTGAATTAAAATCTGACTTCAGACACTTATTAGCTGTGTGGCCATGGGCAAGTCATTTAATCCTGCTAGCCTCCATTTCCTCATCTGTAAAATGAGCTGGGGAAGGACATAGCAAACCACTCCATTATCCTTTCTAAGAAACTCCCAAATGGGTTCATGAGGAGTTGGAAACAACTGAAAATGGCTGAAAAATGAATATACCCAAGAAAACAGTGATGATAACTTTGATGGAGCTAGCAGTGCTCAAGACACAAACACAGAAGATGACAATAACTCCACATCACATATAAGCAAAACCTAAAAAACTAAAACTACAAGAAGTACTTAATGGAATTCTTGGAAGAATTTAAAAAAAAATGTAAGTGTCAAAGTTTAGGCTCATTAGATATTAGTTCCAAATTTACACTTACCATAAATAATTTGATGTTACAAACTAAACCTTGTTCCAACAGTTCCATTTTATACCAGATTGCTATTTTCCCATCTCACAGCTATGAACTCTGACATCTAAATGCTATTTGATAATGACAATGATGACATATGGATACTGACAAAAAGACATTCTTGGCCAATGTCCATCACAGCTGTGTTACATACTCAGCAAGGCAGTCATACAAATTATCATATGCCAGGCCTAGAAAGAAATCAATGTAGGCCCAAAGTAAATAAGATAATAAATTTTCAGGAAGTCAAGAAGCTGCTTTAAAAGACAGTTTAATAAGTTCATGCACTTTTTCTTGTGATACCTCTGTAAACAATTCTTGGGGGTAAATATATGTGAAAGACTTCTGGTTGTATTGTAGGCAAGAAGACGTGTCCATTTCCTTTGGACTGAAATATTAATCTAGACAATGTAGCCCAAGCAATCACTTTCACCTGAAATTTCCTGATCATTCAAGGGAAAAATAAATGTGTGTGTGTGTGTGTGTGTGTGTGTGTGTGTGTGTGTGGTGTATTGGATGATATATATAATTCTTTGACTTCACTAAGGTAGGTTGTACCTTAGTTAACCTAAAGAAAAGGTGGTTGATCAAAGGTATATTTAGGAGCCATCATACTCAGAAACAAGGATAGCTACAACTTAGTAAAGCAGTCTGTTCAATCTGGAGACCCTTGCCTGGAATAAAGTTATCAGTTTAGCATCTAAAAAATTGTAGGCTAGGCTTTTCACTGAAAGGTTTTCAATTTAGATTCTACCCTCCATCCAGCTAAAGAATTCTCAAAAAACTTTTTTTGCTACCCTGAAAAAAGATGTCACCAATATTTTATGGAAATAGGGTCATAAATATTTTATATAGTTATATTCTGTCTACATATGCAGGGGAGTATTATAGGGTTCATCTTTTCAATAAAATACTTTATAGGACATGCTTTTGAATTCTCCCTGGGCTTGCAACTATTATGGGCAGCAAAATGCTAAAGGAGAAAGAGTTTTTTACAAAGTGCTTTGTTGTCTAACATTTAAAAGTACCATTAAAAACACCTTCAAAGTGCTGTCAATTTTCACTGAAAGCACAGTGAAATGCAATATTATTTTTTCACACAAAATTCTATTTCTCTGTGTTTTCAGCAAAATAATATACTTTTTTTTTTTTACAAAAAACAAAGAGGCGAAAAAAGTTTAAACACATTTCTAATATCTATGCAGTTTTTCTTTGGGTTGGGGGGTACAGCATAGGTAGGGGCTAGATTGGCTTATGTTGATGACATTCTCCAAAGGAGATATCCAGAATTGGACAAATATTCATTAAATCTGCATTTAGTCACTGTGGTAGGTACTGCCCATACAAAATCAAACACAAAACACAAAATTATCCTTTCCCTGGAGGAGTTTACATTCTTTTAGATGTCTGAAGAATAAGGATCAGATTAAGACCGTCATTCTTGTGAAAATGTTAGAGATTTTATGAATAATTTGGGGATGTTGGAAATCAATGGCCATGCCAGAGTTCTGGAGTTTTGCTTCCTCATACCTCTATATTCTCATCCATATATAGGTGAAAGAATGAGAAATTTTAATACCTATCTATATCTATATCTATCTATCTATCTATCTATCTATCTATCTATCTATCTATCTATCTATCTATCTAATCCCCTGTCCCATTTAGAGTTACTACATTTACATTTAGCAGTGGTATGCAAACATCTTCCTTCAAGGAACTGCTATGAATTCACCAATTTTATTCATGTTGCCTCAGAAGGATCAACGGGCATTATTCTTTAATATCTATTGCTCTGGGTTCTATTCTTACATTCATCTAAAAGTATCCTATAATCGACACTCTGAACTATCCATTTCACTGGAGGCTACCCTGTACAGAAAGACCAAAAAAAAAATGGTTTGTTTCAATCCTACATAGGATCAATGGTAATTCCTAAGAACCTGGAGATGCACATTCTACCCATCTGCCTTGAATTCCCATCATCAAGGCCAAGAAATATTTCTGTGCTAAGAGAGAACCAATTGATAGCATGTCCTGGAATATTTTTTCTCCAGAATCTTCTCTACAAATGAATATCTGTGAGATGTCATCTCTTAACTAAAAAGAAGAGTAACAGGAATGTCTTATACCCTACATAGGTCCTACTTCACTATATCAGCACTATTCATGCAATATATCTGTCAACCTTTATTAAAATTCTTTTTGATGTGTATCTTGGCTCATAAACCTCTACAATGCATTGATATTACCTAAGGGAATGTCCTTGCAGCATCACATCTTTGAAGATGGGACAAGAAAAGAAAAATCCTCCAAACTTTTAATAATGGCTAATGATACCAAATCTTATTTATTCTTTTCAAAATGCTTGGAATGTTTTTGTGCCTATAATTACAATGTGAGGGAGGTAGTGCAGCATACTGTAGAGATATATATGTTTGATCTCAGAGTCAGAAGGACAGTTCTTCTGCCACACCCAGCTGCTACACACTAGACATTTGATCATGAAAGAACTACTTAACCTCTTAGTGTCTGACGCCATGCTTTGATATTACAAGAATTGCTGATATGCCTTGGTAGTTGGAGCTTCTGTGTTGGAAATTGCTTATACCAATAAAATACCAGATCTGAATCATAAACAAAAATGTATTTTTATGAAATTTCCTTAATAACAAGGATCCTTAACTTGGGATAAATGGACTTTGAAAAATGTCCATATACAGATTTCAGGTGGTTTGTGGACTTGGATGAGAAAAAAAGTATAAATATGTTAATATTACACATAATTTTTATTTTCACTAACCTTTGATTTCTTTCATAATCCTATGAATTTAATTTTATGGATTTAATCACATTATTCTGAGAAGAGTTAATGCCATGAAAAGTTAATAATCTTTCAGAGAGAATTTGTTCCATTACACCACCAGCCAAAAATCTGTCAATAATATGTATGACATACTTACTGTGCTTATATTGCTTTCAAGATACATGTTACTAAGGCAGGCCAAAAGACAGGTGTCTTTCACCTGTATATCTTCTAGTTATGCTGAAAAATGGAAGCCCTTTTTAAAGGCATCCTCTTCATGTGCTATTATGCCAGCAATAATAGCACTTCAAGACTGATAAAGCTCTTCTCATACACTATTTTATTTGCTTCTTACAACAACAGTAGGTATTACTATTTATTCCTATTTAGTAAATGAGGAAACTGGTTCAGAGAGTTTTAGGGATTTGTCCAGAGTCACACAGCTAGCAAATATATAAAGTGGGATTTGAGTTCAGGTTTTGTCAACTTGATATGTTACCAAAAGCTGGGTTTGCCTTCAAAGGACTGGGTTGGAATCCCAGTTTTACCAAAATTTACCAGTTTCTTCATCTTTATAAAATAAGGGGTTTGGACTAGATAACCTATAAAATTTATAGACAGATAATCTATAAAATCCACATTACTTTGTGCTCATAATTCCAAGTCTAGAGTTTTAATAAATGGACTACACTGCTCTCACTAAAATAGAAAAAAATTGGGGGAAGTGTGTATTACCCTAGATAAATTATACCCAATGGCCCATGATGACAGCATGAACCAGGGAACCATTAGATGGGAACAACATACAAAGCAAGAATATAAAATAGCTGGTATTTATAAATTGCCCTAAAGGTTGCACAGTCCTTTGTGTCGGTAAAGAGTGGGGGTCTGTGAGTCATTTGATTAATTTTCCTTCCCTACTTGAAGTATTGAATTTGTCATTTGTATTGTATAGTACTAATTAATTACTTTGACCCTATTCATTACGTTCATTTTAATGCTGAAAATTTGGGAATTGATCAAAAAATGATGAAAAAAAATGAAAAATAAAAGTTCTAATTTTAGTAAGGGGAAAAATATGGTAAGTACATTTAGAAATGCATACATGTGTCTGAGTTTTCCAATAACTTTGAAGTGGTAATTCAAACAGTTTCTTTCTGCAGCCAGTGGTGCTATGATAGTACTATACCTCTAGTCTACAAATTCAACACATATCACTTCAGTTGAAGTTGTTGGTCTTTCTAAACAATCTAGAATCTAGAAATCTGTATGAAGAGACTTTACACCAGCTTAAACCACAATCAATGAAGAGAATAGAAAAAAAAATCATTTGTGAATGCAACTTAAACTTCATGTCTTTTCTCTCATCTTAATACATTCAGTCCTCTGGAATATTTTGCTGTCAAAGGAAGCAAAATTGGTCTGGGTACTGAAATTCTATAGATTAGTGCTGGATATATCTATTGCCTAGTCAGTGAGCTACCATCTGTTAGGCATTAGGTGAGGCTGGCTCATCAGTGAACCACTTAAATTTGCTGACTTCTAAATTATTTGAAAAATCACTCATCCTCTCTTTTTAACTGAGCTGGCTTAATATTAAAAATCAGTGTCTTAGATGTCAATATTTCAGTTGGCTGGTTGGAAGGTAGGAAGGACATCAATCTCTTTTTGAGTCAGTCTTGTTTCATGGCCACAAACGAAATCCCAGATCCCAGCCAGTCACATTTCAAATCCATATTGGCTACAAAGGCAATTTACTAGAAAAGAGTAGAGTATAAATGACTAATTTGAAGATGGTTAATGTATTTGAGGTTAAGAGAATCATTATGGCATGACTGCTGTTGATTACGTAAGGTAAAAGTCAGAGTAGAAAAGTGTCATTTGTAGGTTGACAGAACATCAATTGAGTTTCTGGGATCTACTCTCACTGCTGGTTTTAGGGTCTTTGGTCATTCATATCTATATCTATATGTATATCTATATGTATATTTATATCTATATTTACCTATCTATCTATCATCTAACAGAGGGAGGGAGAGACAGAGAGAGAGAGAGAGAGAGAGAGAGAGAAAGAGAGAGAGAGAGAGAGAGAGAGAGAGAGAGAGAGGGAGAAACTTAGGACATGAACTTAGATATAAATTGAATTTATTCCCATCCTACCTACTAGGCAGAACTACAAAAGGAAAATCTATGTCCCTAGTCAACATCAGTGATACCCCTTGCTAGCTACGAACAAGAATGGGAAAGCAGAAAAGCAGAAGGGTAATAAAGTCTTACTTTTTTTCTGGGCATTTCCTGGTATATTGGCTCCTTAACCCACTGTAGCCTCCCCAGAGAAAAATGTATTAAGGAACTGTAACATTATTTACTTCCAAGCAGAAATCAACATAATCCCTATGAAGTTTTATGTACATACAGAAACACACACGCACACACAGGTATTATATGTAAAGACACACACAGAGTACATACCCTTTGGAATGTGAAATATGTATATATGCATAAATAATATATATAATATACATATATAAATGATATTTTCTTTTTTACCAAATTGTGATACTGATATTTTTACTTCTTATAATATATGTTCAAATTCTGAAGGTCCTGTTCGATAGCTCATTTTTAGGCAGCGAAATTATCTTAAGGATTAGCTGCAATGACCTCATGAATATAGCCATGAAATTTTGCTACTCTCCAAATCCCACCACAGAAGAGAGCATTACTTTTCAAAATGATTTTTCCCCTTAAACTTACTGCTTGAAGGTTTTTTTCCCCTCTTATTTGGTCATGTTTCTCACTGCTTTCCTACCTGGCTTTTTTGTTTTTCCTCTTTGGGGAATTTAAGCCTATTGGAAATGGATTATGTCTAACTCTATAATCCCCTTGGGGAATACAGCATTGTTGTTTTTCAATGAAGATTATTTTGGGGAAAATAGTAATATCCCCTTTATGTGATTGAATCCCTCATATTTATGTGCTTTAAAATCACTCTCACAAATAACCCTTCCAATTACTTAAACACTTTCTTTTAGTTTAAAAACAAAAAATTGGGTCAGTATGAAAAAACAAAAACAAATCGCCACCATAACCGCCACCATAACAACTAAAGTCCAACAAACTTTTTTTACTTATCGAGTTAAAAAACAAAACAAAACCATACATACTAAGGCACACATAACCCATTTTTGAAGGCTAATGAATTCAAGTAAGGAAATAAAATTTTCAGGTCTAAGAAGTTATGGATAGGTTAAAATTGAAGGCATTTTGGTTATCAATGCATGTGGAAAAACTTTTGCTGAATTGCCCTTTTGTGCCACAGTCCTAAAATTACAAAAATAAAAACAAAATTTGAAAACTCACAAAACTCAGTGTTTGGCAATCACCTTTGTTCAAATATGACCTTCTTCTGGTGCCAGGATAACAGATTCTTTCATCTATTGCCTTTCCTCTGGCCGCTAGTGCAAACATCTTTCAGTTTATTTGTTGGTCCAACCTCATACATGGGTACGACTATCTTATAAGTGCAGATAAATGTCAAGACAGAACTTAAACAGAGGCAGACATTCTCTCAAACAAGAATCACACAGTGTCTGAGAATAAGAAATCTAGGAAAGCTTAAAAACAAACCTAGAAGATAAATATAAAAGTGCATTCTTGACTTACTATTCTCATTGATCCAATACAACACACTTGGGTTACAAAGATAATGAATCACAGTACTACTACCATGCCAAAACTATATTTTTTTGTTCATTAGGTCCTTCCTGCACTAGTTCTATAAATCAGCATAGGTAGATCCTTTTTTTAACCATTAAGGAAGCAAGGCTATTTTGACAAGAGTGATAAAAATGAAAAAGTACCAAGTACTGCATGTTCCAAACACAACCCCAACTTTTTACCACTTGCAATTCTGATGACAACTGTCGCTTTCTGACCTCCTAGAGAACTGTAACCTTGGAATGAATAGGGTCACCAACATTCGTCATCTGTAATCCCTCATTAGCAATGCCAATTGATTATAACTGTAAGGCATCTGTTATTGTACCACTTCTCACAAATGCTTGTAAGCTACACTGCTGATAAACACTGACATTGTATTTTAAACAATATAGAATCACTGTAAATCTAATGGCTTTTCCTTTAGGAAGAATACACAGATTTCACCTTAAAAGCTCAACTAATTTCTCCAAGATTGAGGCACAATGAAGATAATTGTTCATATCAAAAACCAAACACCTTAAGGTTCTATGTATCTATCCTATATATGAAAAATAAAATCCAAAGACAAAGGAAAGATAGCTCCTTCTTTTCCATTACCTTAGAAACTCTGTTTGCAACTTCTCTGCCTACGGTCAGTCCCTGAACAAAAGTCCGAGCAGCAATGAAGGCCCTTGTCACTTGAATCTTCAGTTTCCTGGGTACATCTCCAAAGGGTTTCAGTTGGTCAGTGTATTTGCTAACACACTCCAGGTAGTCCTCACTGAAGTGATACTGAGGGTTTATGAGTTGGAACATTCTCTCTAGGAGCCGAGCCCAAAAGTCATTCAGCATCTCTTCCAGGTTCACATTACCTCCAGTATAGTATCGTTTTAACTCTGCAAAGAGATCCTGGAATACTTCAGAATTCTGCATGTATAGCATTCCATATGTCCGGACAAACATATCATTTAGTGACTTTTCTGCATTCTCTAGGAGCTCTCGGAAAAATTCTAAGGAAAAAAAAAACACAAGAAAATAGAAGCAAAATCAATAAGATTCAGAAATCACCAGAGATCTGACTATGCCTAATAAAAGCAAAATAAGATGAAAATATCTGCATTAAGTTTACTCTGGTGTTTTTTTGGCCAACGGTCATGATGTTGATATAGCATTAATAATAAAAGTAAACATAAACCATCAATTGAAGATAACTTGCTGTTAAAGCAGATGTAATAGATTTTTCTTTAGAAATATTCTACTATCTCTGCTATTACTGGTACTGTTGCTGCTAGCTAACAATAATTACAATAATTTCACCTTAAATTTTTCCTTAACCTCAAGATTTTCAAAACAACGTACATACATATGTATATATATTGAAAGAGGTTCATTGATTTGCTCAGTATCAAACAGCTACTAAATATATAAGACAGGTTTTAAACTCATGTCTTTTTGGCACCAATCCAACATTCCATCTTCTGTCTTATCAACTAAACATTAGCAGTTTGAAATATTAAATATATGATAGT
>JAQQSU010014207.1:0-11474 GCA_028627135.1 Pseudochirops cupreus | reverse complement strand
CTTCTATTTTTTCATTTGTTTGGATCTGTTTGATAGTATCTTGATTTCTGATAAAGTCATTTGCTCCCATTTGCTCCACTCCAATTTTGAAGGAGTTATTCTCTTCAGAGTGCTTTTGAGATTCTTTTTCCATCTGGCAAAGTCGACTTTTTAAGGCATTCTTCTCCTCGTTGGCTTTTTGGGCCTCTTTTGTCATTTGAGTTAATCTATTTTTTAAGGTGTTATTTTCTTCAGTCAGGTTGTTGACTCTCTTTTCATGATTTTCTTGCATCATTCTTATTTCTCTTCCCAATTTTTCTTCCACTTCTCTCATTTGGTTTTCAAAATCTTTCTTAAGCTGATCTCTAGCTTTTTGGCAATCATGTTCCTTGGAAGCTTTTGGTGTGGGAGTTCTGACTGCATTGTCTTCCTTTCTTTCCTTGCTTTGTTCCTTCTTTTCCCTGAAGAAGGAATCTAGAATTTGGTTGCTGTTCTTACTTTGCTTCCTATGCTCATTCATGGTTGCCGTTCAATGTTTTTTTGTTGTTTTTTTTTAGTTCTGTAGAACTCTGCTTCCACAGGGAACAACTCTGTCCCAAATTGCTCGGGTTTTCCCAGCTGCCAGGGCTTTTAGGACCCTGCTGGGTCCTTCCCTAGCTCTGGCTCACTGAAAAGAAAAACCCCAGGACCACCACCCAAGACCACGGTCCAGATCCAGGCCACTCAATGCGAGAGCAGTTGGCCTCTGAACGATCGCTCGGCCTCCCTGCTGTCTGCAAGCATGGAGCTCTGAAGAGGCAATGTGGAGGCAGGTGCAGAACCTCCGCTTCCCGCTTCTTTGCCCTGGAGGTAGCTTGGCTGGACCCGTTTTTCTTCCCCAGTTTTTAGCCAAGTTCCACTAACCTTAGTCCTTTTTTCTTGTGGCTTAATAATTCTGGATACTGCCCACAGTTGCTGCAAATCCACTCTCCTGAAGCTCCAGCTGCGGTGGGGTTCGTCTTGTCCAGCCGCCTCCTGGGGCAAAAGCCGTCATTTCAGGCTGGGCTGGTTTCTGCTCTCAGAGTTGAAATGGTTGCTTTGAGCCAAGCTGCCTTCAGCAAGAAATATATCTGTGTGCATTTTAGAGCCCTAGAATTTGTTTAGAGTCACATTTTTTTGGTATTTGATGTGGCTGTGTTGGAGCTGCGATTTCTTGCTGCTCCTATGCCACCATCTTGGCTCCACCTCCTGAAATTAATATTTCTTAGAGCATCTGTCTGGTAGCTTTTAAAGGGCAGATGAAATCATTTTTTTAAGGTCTTTGCAAAATATGGAACTAATTTTAAATGATCGTGCCAACCTATATTAAGTCAGAATTATCTGGTAACCTCTAGATTGGAACTGGAGAAATAAAACTCCTTTTTGAATTGTGTAAGTATATGAGACATTTGGATTAAAAAGGGTGGTGTTTAAATTAAATAGGTCACTGGGTACAAGGAATTGGATGTTAATGGACATTGGTAATAATGAATCTGTTAATTGACATGGTTTATGTGTAAGTTTTCTTGGTTACCTTGGTGACATGTAATAACCTTTCTAAAGGCTAGTATACTGTGAGCCATCTAAGAAATTTAATCTGTACCTGACTTAATGTAAGCATGTAACTTTGTAAAATTGTGGAAAAGCCTTATTGTATTGCCTGAGCCTAGCCCAGTGTGGCTAAGAAAAACTGAACTATTTAATCGCACTGTTTGGACCTAGTCTTGTATAGCTGGGAAACTGGACCTTTATATGTACCCTTGATGTCAAATCATGTTTCTGAGAACCCTGTTAGGTCTGGCTGGCTCTGCTGGCTGGTGTATATGAACTCTAGGCATCTGAAGACTACCCCTCCTGAGCCAAGGGATCTGAAAAAGAAAACATCACATGCTGATAGCTTTCCCAAGAGTCCAGACCTGGCCTTTATCAGGACTGAGTCTTTCTTGGACACCCCATCTTGGGAAGATGAGCCATTTCATGAAAAGTTTTCAGAGTGAAAAAAAAACAACAGAAAACAGGAGACTGTATGGGATGAGTGAAAACTTCTCAATTTGGGGTTGTTACCTTTCCCTTCCTCCCTCCTCCTCCATTGCTACTGTCAATCACTTTTATCTTCCTTTGTCTGTTTTCCCGCCTTGGTGGGATCTCCACCCCTCTTTTCTTGCTGTCCAGTTCGGGAAGAATTTGGTGAATATGTCTTTCCACCAATGAGAGAGGAAACAGTTGGGGAGGGGTCTTGACTAAGTTAAGTTATAAATTCCTGCACTATCTTTTGTAGCTTGCCTCTTCTCCATGATGAGTCATGGGAAAGACCACCCTCTTCTCCCAGGGAAGAGAATAAACTCCTGTTCTTATCCTAAGAGATCTGTGTGTTTATTTTTTCACTAAATTAAGGATGAAGGATATTTTCATCCCAAACATTCCTTTTCTAATTTACTTGTCACTCCAAGAATGTCATCATACTTCCTGACATAGAAATCCAGGTCCTCTTCAATATACTTATTGGTAATTTGAACAAGCTGTGGTTTCTCTAAAGAGAAAGTTTCATCTAAGTCAAATAGAACCTGGTAATTCTCTGAAACTGGGAGTGGGGAAGGGAGAGATCACTGGTTGAAGGGCAAGTAGTGGAATCTCCAATTGAAAGGTTCATGTTTCACATTTAGTTGTTCATAAGCTTTGATAACTTTAGATAAGGAAGTGGTATCCAGCTGGTAAATGGATATGTCAAAGAGAGTTGTGAAGTCACATGGGTTCTCATTCCCCTCCTGAAGACACACTTAAGGTTGCTCTGACCACATAGTGGTGTCTGGCAGCAAGGTATAACCAGAAATCTCTGGGTCTTCTACATCAGTCTGGTTTAAATGAATGTCTGCTGTGGTGAACCACTGGAAAACTACATCCATGATTTTGCTGTTTTTTTCTTTACCCAAATACTGGTCACTAAACATGTGACAAGAATCTAACTGCCAATTTTCCTTTTCAGAAATTGTAAATTGTTCCTTTTATATGCAAATAGTGCTTTGTTACACTCTCTAGCTATCTTTACGTATGTCTATATGTAAAAGCTTAACAGATAAACAAATCTATTTGATTTCTGCTCCAAATATCTACAATATATGCTGAACACTAAAGTTTCAAAGTAAAACTGTTATCTTACTTCATCTTCTGATAACAACTCCTACATTATATGTTTGTTTGTTTCTTGACACAGATTCTTTGGATATCAACTTCCTCTAAAACAAATGATAATTCTCTTGAGTGCACTTGGCAAGTTGTATCCATCTTCTCCAAATGAATAACAGATTCTATTCCATTTCTTTGATTCTATCTTGATGGTAATAATCTTGTATCAAATTAATATGATGTGACTGATGAAGACATCATGCTCCCTATTTCAAAAGTCAGAATTCTTTACTCTTGCATTTTTTTTAGGCCAAAATTGTAACAGGAGACAATTCTTCTTTAATTTTTACAATGCTAGGGATGATCTTGTGTCAGACTACTGTGACCTTTACATGTTATTTCCACAATATCTTCAAAAAAATGTCTGTAATTCCATGTCTTAGCAGAATCCTCTATAAGCTCTCTTTCATTTTTAAGTCACATCAATGTAACTTTCTTGACGTTTGGGGGTATGAGTTTGCTTGAATTGATCTATTCAACACAGTTTCAACTTATTGCTCAACTATTTTAACTTTTTCTAGTAACTGTATCCAAAAATATAGTGACAGAGAGAGAGAGAGAGAGGGAATTTCCATTTCCTTTCCTCTTCCAGATGGTTGGTACAATCACGAAGAGGAAGAGAAAGATGATGGAGATAATGAAATGTTGAAATATTAAAGAAGTACAAATATGTCTACATCAGAAGTTCTCAAACTTATTTGGCATGCCACCCTTTTCCAAAAAGAAGTTACTCAGTGTATCCTCACCTCCACTCCTCACCCCCGGACTTCTACTTTCTTAACCTCTTAACTTTTTTTTTTAATTTTCATAAATTCAGAAAAATATAAATTTTTTTAAATGACACATCTTAAATTTAATAACTTATTGTAAATTATGGGGCTTTTTCCTGCATTGAAATTTTGATTATTCAATATTGTGTTATGTATATAGTATCATATTGTAAACAAATCATTACATGCATATATTCCTGTAGATGCATCCTAGACTTCCTGATAATGCTTGACATGCTCACCTGTCAACATTTGTTAATTAAGACCTGTTGGCATACTTGACTACTAATTGATTATAACTTGCATTTTGTGTGTTTATTTGGATAATAATGTAATCACAATGACTTTAATTCTGTTATACAGCAGATGAAACACGTAGGAACTGTTTTCAAAATTTTCTTCTCTTCTTTCCTTGTGCTTCTACTTATTTTAATTCAATGCCGCTAATTGCACCCGAGGCTACTACTGCCCCCCTGGATCATTCCAGTGCCCCCCGGGAAGCAGTATTGCTCACTTTGGGAACCTATGGATTATTATCCTCTCCAAAAGTATGAAATGATTTTTCTGATCAAATTAGAAGGGGAGCTGATCATTCATTGACTGGAAGAATAATGGACATGTTTACAACAGACTAAAAAGCTAAGCCTGCTAAGCCCAGAATTCAGTTTTAGAGTTTGAGCTGTTCAAGGCATGGAATATGCCTCTAGGCCTCTACCAGAAGGCAATAGTAGGGCAAATTTTTCTCTCCTTCCCCTTTCCCCATAGGATATCACATCTTGATTTTGGAAGTAAAACTTTCAGCAGGGATCTTTTCATAAAGCTGAGCCATTCAAGGCAGGGAATAGAAACATACAGTCTTCAAATAGGTGCAAAGAAGCATTATTCAAGGTAAGTAGCAGAGAAGAACCCAACTATGTATTAAGAGAAAATTAACCTTGAAAGTTCAAAACTCACTTGCAAGGAGGAATAGACCTACAGAGCTTAACTGAGGCATTGTATGTAGGAAGTGGTACAATGAGAACATCACAAAAAGTTGCCTTGGTCACATACATTACCTATGTGTGTACTATATCAGCAATATAATCTAAGATTGAGCCTCGTAATGGATTCTGTGTTCATTTTTGGGAAAGTACTTTTCAGGTTTATTGAGGGAAGACGGGAGAAGAGAAAATAGATGTTTCATAGTTACTGTTCTCACCATGTCATCTTGGTTAATACTTTTACTTTGAACCTTTGTGTCCATTGATTGACTATTAAAGATAAACTCAACAGTGGGGGCTCATGGGACATAGTCTTGTAATTATAGACCCCACAGAGTAAGCACTTTCTATGGGACCAATCCCACAGGTGTCAGTACTAGTGTAAGTTGGGGAGGAACACTAGAAAGGATACTACAGTGGGGATATATGTGGCCACAACAATGTACGTCTTCAGTAACTATAAAATTTTAGCATCTTTTTTCTTCTTTTGGTATCCTCACAGCTTCTTCTCACCCAGGATGAAATATCTCTGCTGGACAGGTTATTAACCTAGGTTCTCTGGGTCTTCTCTCCAAGTCAGGTTCCAATTTCCAGGCTTTGTTGTTCTCCCTTTAGTCCATCATCAGCTTTCTTCTCTTATGCAAGGAATTATATTCCTTAAAGCAGTTTCTTGCCTTGAATGCTACCTCTCTGTATTTGTGTCTGCTTCTATGATTTCTGGGAAGTATGTGTCTCCATTCCTTGCCTCAAATCGTTCAAGTCACTGAAATGCTCCCTGTATTTTCTCCAGCCAGGAAAAATTTCAATTTAAGATTCCATACTCCTTTCAGGTTAAGGGGAATGGGTTTGGGGGGGGTGAGAAGAGGAGAGAAAATTCCTGCCACCACCACCCTTTCTTTTCAGTAGATCCCTAGTAAGGTCACACTTTATAAAACTGCCTCCTACCTTGAATGACTTAAAATCTCGAACTGAACTCTGGCCCTGAAGGGATTAGATCTGCAATGGTTATGGGGGTACTGGTGGTGGTGGTCGGAATATGATATAGTCAATCTTGACCCACTCAATTGCCATCTTACCAGCTAATTCAATCAGAAAACTCATTTTTCTTAAAGAGATACCACAGTATAGGCATATCTTTGCATTGCATTAACATATTAACAGTTTGTTAGCTCTGCTGTCTACCTTTTGCTTTCTATGATTACTTCACCTTGTTGCGGGAGAAGTGGAAGGAACCAAATCTCCCTCATGCCTGACAACTTCACAAGTCAAACATTTATTCTCTAATGTGGCATTTGTTAATGTGATTTTAGCTAGATACACCACCATCCTACCCTCAAGGGGTCTGGAAATACGTTACAGTGGGTCTATGATCTTATAGGAAAAAATTACATCCTTATGTCAATATAGTTGGTTTCCTTTGTATTTTATCTTATTAATTGAAAAATATTCTGAAAAAAAATATTATTCTGAGAAGTTTTCTATGAGCTTTACCAGACTGCCAAAGGGGTACATTAAACTTGCAAAAAAAAAAAACCAAGGGAAAAAAAACACATTACAAACCCCCAATTTAGACCATCCTTATAGTTCTGTATCTGGTGATTCTACTCTTTTTCACACACTATATTACTATTTTTTTCAAACAATACTAAAAGAAGGTTGTCCATTTAAGAAATTTAGATATTGATATAGGATAGAGCTGATTGGGAGAGGGGGGTATACAGTGCGACCACTGTTTTGGGGTGATGGGTAGGGGAAAGACAGGGGGAAAATTTGTAAATCAAAATCTCATGAAAATGAATGATGTAAACTAAAAATAAACAAAAGTTTTTTAAAAATTAAAAAAAGAGAAAACTAAAAAAAAAAAAAGAAAATTAATATTGATTCCACTCTGATAGTACCATTCTTACTTTTGCAAGCACTCTCACTATGGAATATCAGGGTTTTTTACACTGAGAAACCTCCTAGATTCAGTGATGTCTTGTACTTTCCAACAAATTGCAAACTTTATCCAGTATAGATACTTCCAGATTTTTAGATATTTGGTAGCGCACTCAATCTCAAATTTTTTTGTTTCTTCCCCAGAAGAAGAGGGGTCCTGTCCTACAAAGATTTCCAGTATAGGCCTGTAATATTTCTGGGGAGCAGAAATATTTATTCAATGCTACTCATGTGTAAAACATCTTTTTAAAAAATTTAAACGTAACTGAATTTTTCCATTAATAAACCTTTTCACATTTAATCTTCCAGTTTTTAAAATTAAGTTTTCAGAACCAGTAATGAATGGAATTGAGAATTTTAGTATTCAGTCTCATTCTAAACTTACATCTGAATCTATCAAAGACCAAAATCTATCTCACAAGCACATTTACTTTCATTTATTATTACTTGCTTTTAAATTTTAATGTAAAAAATTCAGAGAAAAAGGTGTCTCTAGAATATAATTATATTATAAAAATACTTTTAAAACATCACTCACAAGTTATGAACTTCAAAATAGAAAGGTAATTTGTAGAAAGTCATTATAAATTAATGTCCCTAACTTCACTGACCTATTTTCCTGAAGAGCTATTTTTTCCACACCATTCATTCTTTTAGCAAATGGTTATAGAATGTCTGCTCTGTGTCCTAGAGGCTAAAAAGAAAGAAAGAAATGAGTTTAGATTAACAGTTAGATTTGCAGACAGCTTGGTTGTTTTCCTAGAAAACCCAAGACAGTGAAGAAAACGAGCATTGATGATAGCTTAGTAAAGTAGAATGGGATCATGGATTTTTGACCTAGAAAGGACCTTGAAGATGATCTAGTCCAACTACCCTCATTTTATGGATGAAGAAATTGAGCCCCCGATTGGTTAATTTGTCCAGAAACACATAGTTCATAGAACTGTGTATATTTCTATGATAGAACCAGAAATTTGAGACATTCCACCACCACTCCAATTTCCTATTTTTCTTCTAAGTTTGACTGCGTTGATATTGTTTGTATAGAAATGTTTTAATTGTATGTAATCCATTTTACTTCACATGAAATCTTTGAATCACTTGATAGTCTTGACCTTTTGTTCTTCCAGATGAATTCTGTTATTATATTTTCTAAAGATATAAAATAACTCTTTGGTAGTTTAATTGGTATGGAACTTAATAAGTCTATTAATTTAGATAGAATTTTTTTTTATTATATTGGCTCAGCCGACCCGTGAGTAATAAATACTTATCCAGTTGTTGAGATCTGTCTTTATTTGTTTGAAGAGTGTTTTGTAACTGTGTTCAAATAGTCCCTGGAATTTTTTGTCTGTAGTGATTTTCAATGAAAGCTCTCTTGAGAACTGCTGCTGTGAATAATTTTAAAGATCTAATCACATAATAGTGAACTCTCTATTTATTCAGCAATAAACTAAAGCATAACATTCAAGAAACTAAAGCACAACATTCATAAAAATATAACATGACAACTTATTACTAAGGTGGCCTCATAGTCTTAAACATCTACCCCTAGGTCACAATAAGTCACAATTTCCTTAGTCAATACAGAGTGTCCAAGTAAAGTCTTCTTCATCTTGACTTGAGGCTGGCTTCCAATCATCCTTAAGTCAATCATCCTTAAGGGGTAGCAGAAAGTACAAACACCACCCACCCTTAGGTCACAGGAAGTCAATTTCATCAGTCAATACAGAGAATCCAAGTAAAGTCCTCTTTCATTTTGACTCGAGGTTGACTTTCAAACCCCTCAGCTTTTCTTCCACAGGCTGACTGTTCCCAGATATTGCCTGGATTCACACACAGGCAGCTCTCCATTCCTGTTCTACATCTCAGCTTACAGGAATTGCTCCACTCCATTCTCTTTGCAGTTTCTGTTTCTAGGAAGACAATGCTTAACAGAGCTACAACAATATTTACACACAGTAAGCTTAACAGAGCTGCAATATTTACACACATTACTGGCACTATCATCTCAATTCACTTTATGTCGGACAAAGTAAAACAAATCAACAGATAAGGCTTCTATCAGACAAATCAAACACAAATCAACAGTAAAGTCCTCTTTTAGGACTTCTGTCTAAGAACAACAGATAGGATGTTTCTGTCTGACAGAACAACAAACAGAGTGCTATAGAGTGCTGACATCACAAAAATCTTTTCTCTCAGAAAGTACCACAGATCAACAGAGCACCAAAATCACAAGCATTCTCTCTCTCAGTTCTGCCTGCTCCTAGCTACCCTTAAGCTTTTCTCAGCTTTGTTCCTTCCTGTTCCCCTCTTTTGGCAAGCTCCTCCTGACATGTGCTCCATGTGATTACATTAGGTCTATTAAAGGCAGGGAAGGTCTTCAAATTCCCTTAGGCCTATTAAGGGCAACGCAACTATACTGTTTCCAACAAGGATTCTTGATCCAATCAAAGAGACTCAAAGGCACTTGACTAGCTAAAAGAAGCAGAGTAATGCTTTGCTTGCCATTACACTTTCCTTATAGGTTTTGTTGGTAATATATAGAAATGCTGATGATATGGGTTTATTTTTAATCTGGCAAAAGTTACTAAAGCTGTTAATTGTTTCAAATGGTTTTTTTTAGTTGTTTCTCTAGGATTCACTAAGTAGAACATTATATCATCAACAATCAAGAGTGATTGCTTTGGGGTGGCTCAGTGAATAGAGCGGCCCTGGAGTCAGGAGAACCTGAGTTCAAATCTGGCCTCAGACACTTAACACTTACTAGCCGCCATGTGACCTTGGGCAAGTCACTTAACCCCAACTGCCCTCCAAAAGGCAAAAAAAAAGGAGTGTTTTGTTTCCTCATTGCCCTCTTTTATTCTTCCAATTTCTTTTTCTTCTTTTGTTGTTATAGCTAGCATTTCTAATAAAATATTGAATAATAGTGGTGATACTAAAAGTCTTAGCTTCACCCCTGATCTTATTATCTAGCATACTTTTACAATCTATTTCCTCCTAAAATTCATTTAATTTTTCCTTTAAGAATTTTAATGCTATGCCATGTATTTAGTATTGTTATTATCTAACTATCTATGGTCCCTTTTGGCAATATGTAGTTTCTCCACTTATCTCTTTTAATTAGGTATATTTTTACTTTTTCTTTGTCTAAGATCATAATTGTTATCCCTGTCTTTTTTATGTCAGTTGAAGCATAAGAAATTCTGTTCCAGTCTTTTATTTTAATTGTTGATTCTTCAATTCTCTGCTTCAAGTGTGTTTCTCATAAACAACAAAAAGTCAGATTTTATATTCAGCTCTGGTCTTTTTATCAGGAATGCTTGAAAGGTCCTTTATTTTATTAAATAGCCAATTTTTTCCCTTGAAGGATTATATTCAGGGATAGTGGGTAGTGGGTAGGTGATTCTTTGTTGTAATCCTAGCTCCTTTGCCCTCTGGAATATCATATCCCAAGCCTTCTAATCCTTTATTATAGAAGTTTCTAAATCTTGTGGATCCTGACTGTGGTTCCTCAGTATTTGAATTGTTTCTTTCTGGTTGCTTGCAGTATTTTGTCCTTGATCTGAGAGCTCTGGAATTTGGCCATAATATTCTTGGGAGTTTTCATTTTGGAATTTCTTTCAAGAGGTGATTGGTTGGATTTTTTTCAATTTCTATTTTGCTCTCTGGTTCTAGAATATCAGGGCACTTTAATAATTTTTTGAAATATTTGATGTCTAGGGGCAGCTAGGTGGCCCTGGAGTCAGGAGGAACTGAGTTCAAATCTGGTCTCAGACACTTAACACAAAACTAGCCATATGACCTTGGGCAAATCACTTAACCTCAATTGCCCTACCTGCCCCCCTCCAAAAAAAAAGAAAAAAGAAAGAAATGATGTCTACGTTCTTTATTTGATTGTGGTTCTCAGGTAATTTCTAGTAATTCTTTGATTTTCCAGTTTAGTTGTTTTCCAATGAGATATTTCACATTTTCTTCTATTTTTTTTTCATTCTTTTGATTTTGCTTTATTGTTTCATGATGTCTCATGGAGTCATTAGGTTCCACTTGCCTGTTTCTAAATTTTAAGCAATTGTTTTCTTCAGTGAGCTTTTGTATCTCTCTTTCCATTTGACCAGTTACGGTGTTGTTTTTTTTTTTTTTTGCTTTTTGGAGTGGGGAAGGCAGGGCAATTGGAGCTAAATGACTTGCCCAAGGTCACACAGCGGCTAGTAAGTGTTAAGTGTCTGAGGCCAGATTTTTTTTAAATTTTATTATAGTTTGCATCATTCATTTCCACAAGATTTGGAGTTACATATTTTCTCCCCATCTTTCCCCCACCCATCACCCCAAAACAGCCATCCCAGTGTGTCCCCCCTCCCCCAGTCTATTCTCTCCTATGTCACTTTTTGGTAGGGCAGGATGGCTCTCCCAACTGCAGTGCCTGTGTATCTCAAGTTCCAGTTGGATGTAGTCAATAATAATAATAATAATTGCATAGATAGACAGATACACGTTCATAACATTTGATTATGGAACTCCAGATTCCAGATTCTTTTTCCTCCTCCCTCACCACCCATCCCCACTGGAAGGACAAGCAATCAAATACAGGCTGAACATGAGA
>JAQQSU010014206.1:0-11475 GCA_028627135.1 Pseudochirops cupreus | reverse complement strand
TGTTAAGAGCGTCACCATCTTCCCCAGTCACCCAGAATTGCAATCTCATTATTATCCTCAACTCCCCTCTCTTATCCCACACACACAATCTGTTGCCAAAAATTGTTTCTATCTTCACAGTCTTTCACCCATGTCACTTTCTCTCTTTTCGTAGCTGCCTACACCTTAGTTCAGGTCCTCATCACCTGGACTTCCACAATAGCCTTCTAAACTGTCTTCTCACCCCAAGTCTCTTCCTAATCCATCTTCCACTCAGCTCCAAAGAGGATTTTTCTAAAGCAAGGGTCTGATCACGCCCCTCCACTCTGTTTGATGAGCTCCGGGGCCTCCCTATGACCTCAGACATAAAACATAACAAATATCAAATATTTGGCATTTAAATCTCTTTAAAACCTGTTTCCTTCCTACATTTTTAATATTGCGATACTTGACTTCCCTCCATACAATCCAGTTACAGTGGATTATTTGCTGTTCTTCAAACACAGTACTCCATATCTACTATCTCTGTAGCCTTGCTCTGGTTGTCCAACATGCCTAGAATGCTATGCCCCCCTCACCTTCTGGTTTTCCCTGGCTTTCTTCAAAATTCAGCTCAAATCCCACCTTCCCACTAGGGACCTTTTTTCCCTGGTGCCCCTAGCTGCTACTGCCTTTCCTCTGAGATGACCTTGGGTAGTCTTCTGTCTACTCTGTATATATCTTGCATGTACATATCTACTGAAATGTCTCCCCCAATAGTATGTAAACATCTGGCGTGTCTTTTTTGTTTGTTTTTGTATCCCCAGCACTTAGAACAGTGCCTGGCATTCATTAAATATTTAAATACTTACGGAGTAGAAATAGAAGATTCAAATGTCTAAGAGTAAGTGGCACTGCACAATTGATAAATGGTCATTTCCAAGCTAATGATAGCTATTTGAAAAAATTCTCCTAATCATTTATAATTAGATAAATGCAAATTAAAGCAACTCTAGGGTTACTCACACTCATTAGGTTGCCCTCTCCCCTCTCCAAAAAAAAAAAAAAGAAAAAAATGGCAAATGCTGGAGGGGCTGTGGGATAGCAGGTACATTAATGTGCTGTTGGTTATAACTTTAAAGTAGTTCAGACATTCTGGAAAACAACTGGAAAATATGCCCCAAAAGTTACTAAGTTGAGCATACTCTTTTGACTCAGCAATACTACTGCTAGGACTATATCTCAAAGAGGTTTAA
This sequence comes from Pseudochirops cupreus, assembly GCA_028627135.1. Classification (NCBI taxonomy): domain Eukaryota; kingdom Metazoa; phylum Chordata; class Mammalia; order Diprotodontia; family Pseudocheiridae; genus Pseudochirops; species Pseudochirops cupreus. The sequence continues at coordinate 10,261 of JAQQSU010014206.1, read as the reverse complement.
AAAGAAGAAGAAAACAACCCATATGTACAAAAATAATTATAGCTGTTCTTTTTATAGTACAAAGAAATGAAAACTAAGGTGGTGCCCACTAACTGGGGGCACTCAAATGCTTTGGATGGTGACACAGAATGGACTTTAGCATAACCTACTCATTTTGCACATGAGGAAAATGAGGGCTACAGCAAAGTGCTCAATGTCACAAAAAGTAGCAATAGCAGAGGTGAAATTCAAACCTGGGTCCTCTCACTCCAAATCTAGTACCCAAGCTCACTCCATAACACAATAGTGCCTCTCCCTAACTGATTCCTCATCCTGTAATGGAGAGGACTGGGGATACTTGAAGGATCTAGCAGGAAAGCACTTAATTTAGCCGGTGCTATTAAATGGGAAAACTTTGAGTAGGGGTCCAGGGATGTTGGGTGTAGTTACTCTAAGTATAGAAGCCTCAACATCAGGATAAGGTGTTTTTTGGTCATTGTAACTCTTGAGGATCATCTGTTAATTTATCAGGGAGAATAGTTCAATGTCACTGGAGCACTTACCCAACATAATTACTAACAGACAAAGGATGAATAGTGCACAAGCTGGGGATGGTGACAGAATGGATATGAGAACACCATATGGGATTAGAAGGAAAAAATAATTATGCCCTTTGACCCAGCAATACCATTACTAGGTCTGTATCCCAAAAAGATCAAAGAAAAGGGAAAAGGACCTATATGTACAAAAATATTTACAGCAGCTCTTTTTTGTGGTGGCAAAGAACTGGAAACGGTGGAGGTGCCCATCAATTGTGGAATGGTTGGATAAGTTGTGGTATGAGATTTTGATGGAATACTATTGTGCTGTAAGAAATAATGAGTGGAATGTTTCAGAAAAACCTGAACTGATACAAAATAAAGCAAGCAGAAACAGGACAATACTGTACATACACCGTAACAGCAATACTGTGAGGATGACCAACTGTGAAAGACTTAGCTACTCTGATCAAGACAGTGATCTAAGACAATTCCAAAGGATCTCTGATGAGAAATGCTATCTACCTCCAAAGAAAAAATTGATGAACTCAGAATGCAGACTGAAACGTGCCTTTTTTTTACTTTATTTTTTCTTGTGTTTTTTTTGTCAATGTTTTCTTTTGCAACATGCCTAATATGGAAAGTTTTGCATCACTTCACATGTATAATTGATATAAAATTGCTTGACTTCTCAAGCAGGAGGGAAGAACGTGACAGAGGAAGAGAATTTTGAATTCGAAATGTTTTTAAGTTACTATTAAAATTTTTTTACAAGTAATTGGGAAATATTTAACAAAATAAAAAATATACTTTATAAAAAAAGGTAAAAATAATTAGAACTCACTGTAAACTCAGGATCACTGACAGAAGGGCTGACATAGCTGGCAGGTTCCCAGGCAGGAGGCACATTGGGTGGGGTGCTCCAAGATGACTGGGAGCTATGACTGATGAAAGCTGTGCCTGGAACTTCTGTAGGACAGGGGAAGCCATTGTGGTAATTCATGTTTTCTATGAAGAAAGAAAGAAAAGAGAACAGCTTTTCAAAGAAGGAAATCTATTCAAAGCAACTGAACTACAAAAACATTTACTAAACACCAATGACATGTCAGGTATTGAGGTTACAAAGGTAAAAACAGAAAACCCTATTTATTGCAAGGCATTACATTGTTACTGCTCTCCTGAAAAAAGCAGACTGCCGTGATTGCTCCGTAACCAGTTAATTAGAAGCAAGCACAGAAAATACCTCACAGAGAATTACACAACCATGAAATTTTCATTCTAAATAAACATTTAGGTTTTTGTTTTGTTTTGTTTTTTTCAAACCAGGCTAAGCAAACGAGCAGAGAATCATGAGCATGTTACCACTCTTGGGCTTTGGAATAACACTGTTTACCGCCTAAAAGGTAAAAGATGTTAATGTACTAATGTTAACCCTTGGGGCCCTTGGACAATAAAAATAATTTGTATATTCAGGACAGAAACGTTCTGGCAGCTAGGTGGCTCAGTGGATAGAGTGCTGGGCCTGGCATAAGGAAGACCGGAGATCAAATCTGATCTCAGACATAGGTCACTTAACCTCTGTTTGCCTTAATCCACTGGAGGAGGAAATAGCAAACCACTCCAGTATTTCTGCCAAGAAAACGCCCTGGACAACAGTATGGGCCATGGGATCACGAAGCGTCAAGTCAGACATGAATGAAGACTGAGCAACAACAAATTATCATTCCCAATTTACAGATAAGAAAACCGAGATTCAGAGAGATTAAATTACCTTTCCCTAAGATTATGCAGCCAATAAGGTACAGAAATGGATCTGAATCCAAGTTTTCTGGGTCCAAATAGAGTGTTCTTTACTTCTATATCATCCTTGTCCTAAACAGCAGATGCTCACTCTTTGCATTTCAAGCTAGGAATATATTAGGCTATATGGAGAATTCAGGGGTAATCTAAGTACCCAGAGTTGTTCTTGTTTGTCTTTGGGGGTAGGTAGGCAGGATAATTTTCCCTCAATTTTCTAGGACCACATAGACTCATGATAGTATTACATGATTTGGTTAACCTTCATGGCACATTACTGAATATCTCAGGACTATTCTTCATGTTTACTAACTGTTATGAGGGACAGTCACCTGAATATAAATGGTTCTATACCAAGAGTTCTTACCATGGGGTCCATGGACCCACTTAGGGATTTGTAGATAGACTTCAGGAGACCCATGAATTTGGATGGGAAAAAAATACATCTTTATTTTCACTAACTTTTAGTTTTCTTTGTAATCCTATGTATTTTATGTACTTAAAAAAAAAACAACAACATTATTCTAAGAAAGGGTTCAGGCTTCACTAAATTACCAAAGAGATCCACACACAACTAAGAATCCCTGCTCTAGGCCCTAAACATTTCCTGGTCAACTTCCCTATATTAGTTCCACAGTTTTTACCTTCTGGAAAGCCGTTGTAATCGTTCACTTCTAGCGGGCAATACACATTGGGAAACTGGCCTTCACAAGTTGTATTCCAGTCAATGAAACTGTGACAAAAGAAAAGGTACCTAGTTTCAGAAACACGACAGCCAGACATCAAGTAAGGGAAGACGAAACCATTTTTAAAGGAAACATTAAACGTGAATAAATGTTAAAAGACTATCTTTCCAAAGTCTTGGGACTTTAACAAATCCCATCCACAACACATCACGAACAGTCATTACAAATGGATTCTATTTTGTTATCTCCACTAGTTCTTATTCTTAAAAAAGCCAGATTTAGTTCCTTAAGTCACAGAATTAGAAACATAGTTAGCTGAATGGGATTGGGCAAATCCAAGGGCTTCTCAGCAATGTATCATGATAAAACCACACTGGCCATGATAAGAAAGATGACCATCATTGGCTGGGCACATTAAGTTGTTTTTGACATGGAGGTAACAGATTTTCAGACTAATTCCACCTATCTTGGTGAATCATGTGACCCATAACATACATCTACACACTCTATGTCTTAAGGTTAGGCATATATTCTGTCATCACCAACCTAATTCCATATGGGAACTCAATTCAGGCCTTGGCTTCATAAACAAATCTGGTACTATTTGGGTTTCTAGATTTCTTTCAAAGAATCAGACCACCATTTCTCTCAGAGAAATTATGACAGTAAAAGAACCTTCTTAGTAAGTACACTCTGATAAATGTTACAAACCATGATGAGCAAAAACACTTGTATGCAATCATAAAATGCTGGAAACAAAAAGTTATTCGTATGGATCTAGTAATTCAACAAAATGCACAAGCCAATCTCTCTGGTTCTCCTACAGGAAAACAAATCCTTTCCATCTATACATCCTGACATTAGTATGATCAAATAGTCATTCCAGTACCTAAGTTTTGCTTGACAATGAATTATTCAATACTTAATCATCTGTTGTTATTGTTTTTCTTTTAAGCCTTTTGGAAACTGATGCCAGTTACCATGCATTTTAGCTCATACCGTCCTAGTCATTCCCTTTCCTGGTTTTTTTTCCTTCAGTCTTTGTCTTTACTATCTGCAAATATTACTCTTAAAAAGTCATACAGAAGAGAGATGTCTAAGTTACAAGTGATTCACAACTAAACAGTATTTTTTTGGTCAGGGATGCAAATAAATAAAAGACTTGGTATGCATACGTGTGTGTGTGTGTGTGTGTGTGTGTGTGCATGCACATGCATGTGTGTGTGTGTACGTGCGTCTGTGTGCATGCACGTGCATGTGTGTGAATGAGTATTCATAATGAATAGCCACAAAAATGAACATTATATCACAATTGCATAGAGGAAAAAATTTACCTGTTCTGAACAGGAGGGGGTTCCTGGATCATGCAAGGCATACTGTTCTCAAGGTTGTAGTTTAAGCTGTTCGTTAAACATACTGGCTGGCCTGGCCACAAATCACCTGGGGGATAAAGACCTAAAGGAGAAAAGAAAGACCTGTGAAGATACCAGCATTCTCTCCTTCTTGTTAATTCACACCTGCCTCATCCTTCCAGGAGGCTCAGCTCAAATTTACCCTCATCTACTGTTTTCCACACTAGTCTTTCTCTTCTCTAAACCCTTCTGTACTTCCTGCCCTGTGTTATATTCCTGGAGGTATATCCCACCACCATGATCCTCCTCTGATGACTCCTCCTCATACAGAGGTGATTCCTGTGTTCTAAGATGACACCGTCCATTTAGATGAGCCCTGATAGGTCCTACACCCATAAAGGCTTGAAGTGAGTCTTAGACTGTAGGAAAGCCACCCGTGGATCAGCCTGGCTAAATCTGGAGAGGCTACTCACCAAGCTGGCTGCATCCACAGCCACACCTGAAGACTACCCATTAAGCTACAGAGAAGTTGTCACTGATGTGAGGAAATGGAGTGTGCACACGGACAAAATGACAGATCCCAAAATTTATGCAGAGATGAGGGAACAGCAAAGAGGTTAAGTAAGTGATGTGCCCAAGGTAAGGCAATCAGTGGGGCTGCGCAGGGGTAGACTCTTGAAAAAAACCTACGTACTCAACTCTAGAAAACAAACTGAAGAGAAGAAAACCAAGAAAAAGGAAGGGGGAGAGGAACAGGAATTTATGAAGGATTAAAGAAGGATGAAAGGAAAAGAAAAATTAGAAAGAATTAGAGGCTTCTTATAATACTACCCTTGCACTATTCTCTGCAGATTACCTATGAGCAGAACTATTGTTCTCCTGCCCACCTAGACAGGGCATCACATGAGGAAGCTGCAGGATCATAAACAATAATCTTAGCTTACAAGTAATTTTAGCACAACCACTCTGGGGCTGGATAATGTTCCTGCTATGCTTCTGAGGGAGATGTGTCTAGGTATTAATTCCAGCTGCTACCTCCTCCTCTTGATGCTGACAGCACATGGAGGGACAATGGTTCAGAGAACAGGAAAGTGAGTGAGGGCAGAAAGCATGCCTTTGACATTATCCTTAACCCTGACGCTGTCCACCCCACTCCCTTTCCAATCACCTTTTCCTTTTTGTCTTAGATCTGGAGAGGCCAATGTGATCAAGCAATACAAGGTGAACTATACTACCCCTAAAAAAGGGGTGTGGGTACCGCTAGATGCCACCTGTCATCAAGTACCAACGCTTTAGTTGTACACAGAGCCAGGCTATAGGGAGGGGAGCTTAGCAAGACTGCTCCTGTTAGAAACATAAGACTGACAAGCAAAGGCAGGTACAAGCAGAAACTGGAATCCTTCAACACAAAGAAACTCTGTAAAGGACACTAGGTTATTCTGCCTGACTCCATCAATCCCTGGATGCTGCCATTAAAGTATCCTGGGGTCCTTTCTGCGCTCTTCAATCTGAACTCAAGTGTCAGCAGCAATGCACTAAGTAATCTGCCTCCATCTCAGTCTACACCAGCCACTCACATCACTTTCTTACCTACCTTAGCCTACAATGGCTGTTGTCTGTTGTAACACCTGAAGAGTGATGATCATGCAACTCACCTTTGTTTTTATCAGGATCTGAAGTCACATCTGGGAAACTGGGACAAAGGGTTTCTGCATACTGAGGGATGGTATTCATGTCTCTGCTGAGAAAGTGGGAAAAAAAAGGGGGGGAATGGCTGAATAACCTGTGAGATATGAATAGAATGAAATACTACTGAGAAGTAACAAATGATGAAGATGAAGAATGTAGAGAAACATGGGAAGACATTTATGGGCTGTCACATCCTGAGATAAACAACACAAAAATAATAATAGCTTGCATTTATTTAGGTTTGCAAATTGCTTTACACATATTATCTTCATTCAAGACCCTCACAACAACCCTGGGAGGCGGGTGCTGTTATCACCCCCTCTTTACAAGGATAAAAAGAGCTTGAGTGATTTGCTGAGGCTCACAGGGCTAGTAAGGGTATGAGGATGGATCACTGTGCCAGATAACTGCCAAAACACTCCAGGGCCTCTCATCTCAAAATAAATGAAAAACCAGTAATGGTCCTAGAGAAAACAGGGACTGTATATATATTATATACATCAGTCAATTCCAACGGAACCTACAGGATCGGGTACAAAACCTGCTGTCTGGCAATGAAAGCCCTCTATAACCTAGCCCCCTCCTACCTTTCCAGCCTGCCTACACCTTACTCCCCATCACATACTCTTTGATTCAGAAACGCTGGCCTCCTGGCTGTTCCATGTAAAGACACCCCATCTTTCCCTTCCAGGTGTTTTCTCTGGCAGTCTGCCAGGTCTGCAATTTTCTCCCTCATCACTGCCACCTGATGGCTTCTCTGGCTTCCTTAAGTCCCAACTAAAACCCCACCCTCTACAATCCCTCTTAATTCTAGCAACTTCTCTCTCTTAATCATTTATTTATCCTGTACAGAGTTTGTTTGTACACATCCGTTTGCTTATGGTCTGTTCCATTAGATTGTAAGTTCCTTGAGGGCAGTGAGTTTTTTGTAGCCCCACCACTAAGGACAGTGTATGGCACATGGTAGGCACTTAATAAATGTTTAATGACTACCAGATGCAGTCAGTCTATCTAATATCTCTATGTAACTGCTTTTTGTTATAAGGGGGGGGGTGGAATTTCAATGGGGAAAGGTGGATGGAGATCTAAGAATGATATAAAAAAGCAATCAAAAACACTTATTTTGAAAGGGCAAATGTTAGAAATGCTAAAATGATTTTCCTTCTGGAATAGAAAGTTTTAGCTTCTGTGTGATTTCATCTGTGAGAACTGAAAAGGTTTCAGAGAGAAGTCTGTGGTACAGGGTTATGGTGGAAGGAGCTGAGGAGGCCCCTCTACACATTTATATAGACCAACAACAAAACCCCCTGGTTACAGGAGGTCACATTAGGAAAAATGAAATAAATGTGGGTTACCCGTTAGTTTCAAATTCTCTAAGCTGTGGGCAGTGAGCCTCCCCCTTAGTTATTGCTTCCCATTAAAAGATGGGTATCAGCTTTAGCTAGATGTTCCACTGGGTATTAGCCAAATTCCTTGTTTAATAAGCTCAGCAGTGTCAAGATACCCTCTGCCCTCCTCCACAGGTTCACATCCCCTTTCTGACACCACAGGTTTGTTTTGGAAAAGTCAGAATCCAATCCATGGTGAAAACAGAAACATGTGAGGCTCTTTTAGGTAGCTGGGTGGCTCAGTGGATAGAGCACCTGGCCTGGAGTCATGAAGACTCATCTTCCTGAGTTCAAATCTGCCCTCAGACACTTACTAATTGTGTGACCCTAGGCAAGTCAGTTAATCATGTTGGCCTCAGTTTCCTCATCTGTCAAATGAGCTGGAGAAGAAAATGGCAAAACCACTCCGGTATCTTTGCTTAGAAAACCCCAAACAGGGTCATGAAGAATCAGACACAGCTAGAAGAAAAAGTAATAAACAACAAACAAGAGTATCTCTTAGGTTCCTAGAGGGGACAGTTAGGTGACACAGTAGCTAGAGCACTTCACAAAGACCTGAGCTCAAATCCAGCCGCAGAGACGTATGCACTGTATGACCCTGGGCAAGTCACTTAACTTCTGTTTGCCTCAGTTTCCCCATCTGTAAAATGGGGGATAATAATAGCCCCTGCCTCCCAGGGCTGTTGCAGGGATAAAACTACATAACTACTGTAAAGCCTTCAGCACGATTTCTGGCACAGAGCAAGCCCTATATAAATGCTAGCTGTTGTTAGTGATTATTACACAGTAACATTTGCTTAGTCTGGATAGCTAAGTCTTCAGTTTTTATTCAAATGCTAGCGCTGGCCCATCTTCCTGTCAGCTGGATCCCAGTTCCTTATAGATTTGCAAAGTTTCATAGATATTTTCCAATTGAGTTGTCTCACGGGAAGACAAGGAATTAATGCACTGAACTAGTGCAGAGCAGGTATCAGACCTGCAGTTCTACGGGCCACCAGATTAAAGCATAACCGAAAAACATTTAATAAAACATAAAAAAATAACGCAACATAGATAATGTTAATGTGAAGTTTTCTAAATCAATATGCATGGCAAAGATGTTTCTATTTCTGCCCTTTCATTTCATGCCCTAACATTTGCCCTTTCACTAGATAGAGTTGGGTAGCAAGAATTCTGGATTTAGAATAAAGAATTCTGCCTCGGGCAATGACTCAACCAGTGGGGTTGTGTGTGTGTGAGGCTCAACCAGTCACTTATTTAAAAAAAAAAGTCTTTCTGCCTCAGTTTCCTCATATCTGTCAAATGGGGATAATAATGCCACGTACAATCTAGGGTTGTGAAGATACTATAGCTACGGTGCTTCACAAATCCTGAAGTGATATAAATGCTAGCCACTGTTAATACATTTCAAACTCAACATGCCCAGAAAAGGACTCTGTATCTTCTCCCCAGTGCTTTGTCAAGCTTCGTTATTTATCATGAGAACATCACCATTCTTCCAGTCATGCAAGCTTGTAACTTCAGAGCCATCCCTGGTCCTTGCTCCCCCGTCACCCCTCTCAAACCCAAGCTACCCACTCAGTTGCCAAGCCATCTGAATTCTGCATCTCTCATTTTCTTGCATCTACATCCCTCAAATGAGTCCAGTTCTCTCTACTTACATTGAAAACGTCCTAATTAAGGTCTTTACTGGTCCTTCCTGGGCTACAACATCCTCCTAATCTGCCTCCTTCATTCTAGTCTTTCTCCTTCCAATTCATTCTTCCCACATCCTTCAAAATCATCTCCTAAGATGGAGTTCTTACTAGCACTGACTATGGCATTCCCCGGCTCATAAGCCTTCAGGACTTCCCATTTCCTTTACAGAATAACATGCTAACTCCTTAGCCTGGAATCTAAGGACCCCCAAAATCTGGCTTTAAAGTACCTTTCCACACTTAGTTCATAATATTTCCATTCGTGGATTCCACATTCTAGCCAAACTGCACTATTAGACAGTTTCTGAAATCTGCATCTCATCATCCACCTCCATGTAGCTGCACAAAGCACCCCTGCCCCTAAAAACTTTCCTGGTTAGTCTTCCTCAACTCCAGGAGCTGCTGCCCTCTTCTTCCCCATTTCACCTCGCACTGTTTATCTTCTATACATGTTCTATCCTCCCTCCCACCACCACCCAGTAAAAGTGCAAGTTTACTGAAGGTAAGGATTGTTTATTTTGGTCTTTCTTTCCCCAGTGCCCAGCAGAGGACCTGGTGTTGAACAAATGTTCGTGAAGTTGATGAGCTTTTAAGGGGGAAAAAATCAGCAGGCTGAGAACCAGGAGACTCATAACAGGATTAACTTGGCAGGATAATCATCTATCAATCAGTCAGCAAGCACTAAGGGCCTGCTCTGTGCCAAGCAAGTGCCAAGACAAGAGAAATAAAAAGAATGAAGTAATCTCTGCTCTCAAGGGGCTTACGTTCTATTGGGGGGAAAAGAACTGTACACGTTTAAAGTATGTGTGTATGGGTGTGTGTATACATATATAGATAGATATAGATATCTATATGTGTGTGTATATAAGTAGACATATGTGAGTATATGTATATATATGTGTGTGCATGGGTGTGTGTGCTTTATGTGTATATGCATGTGCATGTATGCGTATATATGTATATATGTGGGGGGAGGGAGAAAGGGAGAAACGGAGAGATGGAGAGAGAGAGAGAGAGAGAGAGGGAGAGGGAGAGATGGAGAGGGAGAGAAAGAGAGAGGGAGAGGGAGAGAGAAAGAAGGAAAGGGGAGAGAGAGAAAGAGAGAGAGTGAGAGAGAGGAAGGGAGAGATGGAG
>JAQQSU010014205.1:0-11475 GCA_028627135.1 Pseudochirops cupreus | reverse complement strand
AAAATATGTAACTCAAAAAAATTTAATAAAATAAATTTAAAATTAAAAAAAAAGATAACTATTTACATGTTCTTTTACAGAAAAAAAAAGCTAAGATAGGGTGGGCATCTCGGTTTTAGTTTAGCTAGTGTTATGATCTCTATGCAGCATCAGTGAAAAATCATGTTGGAGTTATAAACAAGACTGAGCACAGGAAAACTATCCTGATGCTAGATAGCCACAGAGCTCACCCTGGGGGAGCAGGGGTCACTTGTCAGAATATTTTCACCATCTTCCTACCTGCTGATGTTCCCCATTCAATCACCTTATGGAAGAGGGTGCTATTCAGGATATGAAATGTTATTAAAGAGTGGCTTCATTAGAATGTTAATCTTCTGTAAAGACCCTACAAGAGGATTTCAGCCTTAGTAGAACACCAAAGACAAGCTTTTCTTGCAAAACACAACTTTTAATTTGCCTTATTCTAGCAATGTTCTAAATGTCAAAGTGTAAAGAGCTGTTAGTGAAAACTGGGCATTAGAGTCTTCTGAAGAAGGGTCATGATGGAGATGGTGATGGAGATGAGGGTGGAAGAGTATTGGGATGAGTCAGAAGACCTAAGCCTGTGTCCTGGTGTGTTTGCTCTCTGTCTCTCCTCTCTTTCTCTCCTCCTCCTCTCTCTCTCTCTCTCTCTCTCTGTCTCTCTGTAGCTCTCTCTCTGTAGCTCTCTCCCCCCTCTCCCTCTCTTTCTGTCCCTCTCTTCCTCTGTCTCTGTCTCTCTCTCCTCTCCTCCTCCCTCTCTCCCTCCCCCTCTCTCCCCTCTCTTCCTCCCTCTCTCTGTCTCTTTGTCTCTCTCTCCCTCTCTTTCTGTCTCTTTGTCTCTCTCTCTCCCACTCTCTCTCCCTCCCCCCTCTCTCTCCCTCTCTGTCTTTCTCTGTCTCTGTCTCTCTCCTCCCCCCTCTCCCCCAGCTGTGTGACCATAAGCAAATCACATCCCACTCCTTTGCTGAACACCCATTTCCTAGGGATGGAAGCAGTTTCCTTTTCCCGCTGAGGTCATTCATAGGCACACTGAATTATAGGATTATAGATTTAGCGTTAGAAAGAATTGTAGAGCCCGTAGTTTCTAGCCCTCTCATTTTACAGATGAGGAAACTGAGGTCCAAAGAGGTCAAGTCACTTGGCCAGAGTCACAGACTAGTAAATATCTGAGATTGGATCCAATCCAGTACTCAGAACACTATGTCACCCTGCTGTATAGAAATCAAATGAGATACTAGAGGTAAACCACTCAGAATACTGTGGATTTCTGCATAAACCATAAAAAAAGGAGGGAGAGAAAAGGTTTACAGTGTCACAAACACAGAGCATGGATGGACCTTAGGCGTCTTCTATTCTAAAGCCCTCACTTTACAAATGGGAAACTGAGGCCCATTAAGATGGATGAAGAAGGATAAGGGAGAGAAGGGGGAGGGGGGAACCTGTGGAGAGGAGACAAAGGAAAATGTTTAGGTTTGGAAGCTGGCCTTGCCCAACCAACTGAGAATAAATTTAAAGTCTTAAAGCAGAGAGAGAGTTTTATGAGCTCAGAAACAGTACGACACAAGTTGGTGTAACAGACCTGTGGGCTACTGTGTTAGAGATGCAGAAAGTGGAAGGGAAGATGTGAATGCTGCTGACAAGGCAGAAAACCCTGGGAAGGCTGTTTTCTGAAGGGCAAAAGAACCACTTGGGAGAAGAATGTTTCGGCCTTTGATTTGATCATTAATTTTTCAGAGAGGCAGCTGGCTAGTGCAGGCCACACAGAGGAATATGTTCCTGCCACCTTGGTGAGACATGCAGAGGTACAGGAAACTAGACAACTTTATGGGCTTTCTTCAGGGAAGTGGGCTATAAGACAGCACTGGGGCATCTCCGCCCCTGCTCAGGCTCAAGTACTCAACCAGCCATATCGGGATCTCCTCCTGCTTTTGTAGCTTCCCCTCCGGCCAATTACAAAAAGTCACTGCCAGCTTCTCTATTATTCTTCCAGAGACAGATCAAATGAGACACTTGTCTGGCTTCCTTGCCTAGCTCAGAAAATCAGAAGTGGAGAAAAGGGCAGTTATAGAAAGGTACGCTTACATCAAGGACAACTGCCACTTTGTCACCAAGCCACAACTACAATAATAAAAAAAAACAACTTCATAAAACAGACATGGGAGCCCCCACAATGCATCTGGCTGTGGTACCCCCTAACTGTGAGTCTGTCCTAAGGCTCTGTCTTGAGTCCTTCCTCTTCTAACTCTATGGCATCTTCATCAACCCCCACAGATTGAATCATCATCTCTGTTGAGATGGCCCGTCTCCATCCATCATCCATCCATCCAGTTCTAACCTTGGTTTTGAGCACCAGTCCTACATGACTGACAATAGACCTGCAATGTCTATTGAACATTTTGAATGACACTCTGTAAGCATCTCAAGCTCATCATATACAAAGTAGAAGCAATTATCTTTTCCTCTTCCCTTCTTTATAACTTCCTAATTTCTGCCCAGGGTACAATAATCTTCCTAGTGATTCTAGGGTCATGTTCTCCTCCTCATTCTGATACATCACACATATCTATTCACTTGCTGACTCTGGCTGATTTCACACATACAACATCATTCCTCCATCTCCTCCTCTTTAACCATGTCGCTTTTACCTTTGTTTTGGCCCTCTTCTTCTCTCTCCTCAGCTATGATGATGGCTTCATTGGGCTCCTGCCTCCAGTCTTTTATCTTTATCTAACCTGCAATCAGCTCCCAAGGTAGTTATTTTTAAGTTCTGATCTTACCTTGCGACATCTCTACTCAATAAACTCCAGTAGTTACCTTAGTTATTATAGAATCAAACATAAACTTCTCTGTCAGGCACTGATTACATCTCCCTTCTCCATGCTTTTGTATGGGCTACCCCACCTGCCTCAAATGCACTCCTGTAACTCCTCCACTTCTGTTTTAAGTTCATACCCTCACTTTTTAACACAATCTTTGACACATAGTAGGGCCACTGGATCATAGATGTACAATTGGAAAGGACTTCATTGAGTCCAATCCACACCCAAAGGGAATCCCTACTATCCAGCCTTTATTTCATGGTTTACCTTAACATTTCAAGTGTTTGTTCTTTGTGACAAGAAGTCACATTTCCAATGTCCAACACGGTTTTACAGCTACAAAGCACTCCAAGCAAATTGAATCTTCCCAGGGCACTGTGAGGGAGGCAGCACCAGTAGTTTATATGCCAGTTCCAGAACAATTCACTTCGTTTTGTTTTCTAGGACTAGGCAGACACTGGGCAAAGTGCAAATGATGAGAAGATAAAAACCAAAGCAAGAAACCACAGCTTCTGCCCTCAAGGAGCTTATGCTCTACCAGAGGGGGAGAACACATCTCTAGGAACACTCCGATGGCTAACTCACCAGACTTGGGACTAGAGGGCCTGGTTTCCAATGCAGACTCTTCATCCTGCAGATTACCCTGGACCTTCATGACCCCTGGGTTCCTCATCTGGGTTCCTAGGGGCTAGAACTAAACAATCTTGAAGTTTACTTTGAGTTACCAATCCTCTGCTGCCTGGACTCGCCTGGAGTCATACAATGAGTTTCCGATTCAGGATCTGAACTTCATTTTAGAGGAGGAAACTTCTTGCCCAGAAGCCCATAGCAGAAAAACAGGTGAAGCAAGGTTTGAACTCCTGACCACAAGTCCAGCGCCAGCACCAAACCCCCTCTCACAGGGAGAGAGCCCTTTATTTGGTGATGAGGATCTTAGCTTCAATCTTGCCTGTGCTGCTCATTATCTCTGTGACCTTGAATAAGGAGTGGGGGAAGGGAATATGCCTATTATTTGCCAAGCACTGTGCTAAGTGTTTAACAGATACCTCATTTGATCCTCACACCAACTCTTTGAGGTTGGGACTATTATGATTCTCATTTTACAGATGGAGAAACTGAGACAGACACAGTAAATGATTTGTTCAGAGTCACAGAGCTAGTAGGTGTCTAAGGTCACATTTAATTTCAGGTCTTCCAGATTCCATGCCCCAGGCTTTATCTACTGTGCCAAGGAGATGCTTCAAATCTGGTCCTCAGTTTCCTCACCTTTACAATGAAGGGGTTAGCCTCTGAAGGCACTTCTAGCTGGAAATTCTAGGATCCTATGTTCTCTTAAAGAATCTGCAAAATATTATATCTATATATTGCATTATACTACAGAATGTGACATAATGTTATGTTACGCTGTTATGTTTTGTTACATTAGGTTATGTTACATATGTATATAGTGCATTGCACATATATAATTGTAGTGCATTTATACATATATACACATACATATAATTATATGTATGGGCATGTGCATATATGTTCTTATACTTACATAAATGTATATATCACCATATCTAAGGACAGAAAAGAGATTCAGTAATAAATTGTTATTTATGAGAAGGCCACTAGCTTCTTTTATGAATCATATTTAGTCTCTCCTTTTCCTAGAAAAACAATCAAAAGTTATTTTTATAATAATAGTATATAGACCTTGATTAAATAAGCAATCTGTAATTCAATCAAGAGATTTTATTGACATTATCAATATTCTTGGCTTCCGGCGAAATGCCCTCATGAATAATGAAACCAGTCAAAACCCAGAAATCAGCAATAGCCACACACACACACACACACACACACACACACACACACACACACACATTCAGATGATCTCTAATGTGTGCAAAACTTTTTCCCCCACTGCAGACCACCTGGGGAGCTGAGTAGCAAGGGAGGTTTATTACCCAAGGAGGAGATGCATTGTTAGCAAAATGAAGGATTACCAGGAAACTGGGGACTTTCCTGGCAATTTAGAGTCTTATTCCAATTACTAGAGGAATAATATGGGCTCCTTAATTGAATATCAGGCTGTATTTCATCCAGAGGACTTGAGGAAAATCTTGGCAACCCTACCTGTGGGTCAGGAGAGAAGCCGAATCATGTGGACAGTGATAAATGGATTGATTCCCATTTTTGTATCAGGGGCTCCACTGAACCTGCTATTTCCTAAAAGAGGAAGGAAGGAGGAGGCCATGGGAGTAGGAAGTTATAGTAAAAGAAGTCACAGTAATAGCTCATACATTCAGAGAATTTCATAGAAGCAGCACAACATGGTCGGCAGATAGTTGACCTCAAAGGCAGGGGACACTGGGGAGAAGTCCTGCTCAACCCTAGCTATAGCTACTGCTTGCGTGAAACTGGGCAAGTCATTTAAACTAGTCCTGCCTAGGTGACTCTTTAAGACTATTTGTTTCAGAGTTCATGCCAACCAGAGTGTTTCTTAGGTCAATGAAATCACAGGTGCGTTAAAAAAGTCTGATCACAATCATTCTCCAGTTTGGCTTAATGGCTAGCACTTTAGGTTTTGAGTTAGGAAAATCCTTTAAATCTTGCCTCAGATACTAACTCACTCTATGACCACGAGTGGGTCATAACTTTTTTTTGGCCTCAGTTTCATCTATAAAATAAATGTGTGACCTAAGGCAAGTACTTAAGCTCCCTGGGTCTCAGTTTCCTTATTTGTAAGGAGGGTGTTGGACCAGACAGCGGCCAAGGAGCTTTTCAGATTTTTATGCTTTGATGAGAGCCTTAAGGGTGAGCATTCTATTTTTACCTTTCTCTTCCCAACACTTAGCACAGCCCTCAATGCATGTTTGTTGACTAACTAATCCTTTTGAGTCTATAAAGTCTAAAGGGCTAAATGAAAACTTATTGGAAATATCTTGATGTCCAAGGCAGTGCTTTGGGCACGCAGGCAGGACAGCTGGGTTCAAGCCACAGCTTTGGAACATATTCCTTCTGTGACTCTGACTAAGTCACTTTCCCTCTAGAAGTCTCAATTTACTTTGATTTCCAATGAGAATGTCTCTGGAGTCTCTTCTCTAACTCTCTGCTTTGTGGTCCTATAATTCCCTGAATTTATCTAAGTCTTTGGTTTGTAATCTGTAAAAATGAGATAATAACGCTTGCCCTATTGTTCAACCAATACTAATGACAGCTAGCATTTATATGACACCTACTACGTGCCAGGCACTGTGACAAACACTTTACAGATGTCATCTCATTTGATCTTCACAATCTGCAAGGCAGATGCTGTTATTAACCACATTTTACATTTGAAGGAACTGAGGCAAACAGGTTGCCCAGCATCACATGGTTCCTAAGCGTCTGAGGGAGGCTTTTGAACTCAGATCTTCCCTAGTTAAGGCATTATTTATCTTATGTCCCAGGCACTGTTCTAAGTACTGACGGTACAAAGACTAAGCAGAAACATTACACATTTCATAGGTTTGCAGAGGGGGAAATGCTTTGTAAAAGTTAGGGACAAGGAGATCTGTAAGGTGATTTTCTTCTTAACCCTTCTAACCATCTCATTTTACGAATGTAGAAACTGAGGCTGCCCAAAGAAAAGTGATTTGCCCAAGATCACACAGTTACAAAGTCATTAAGTTGGGTTTCAAATCCAGATCCAAAAACTTCAGAGCCAGGGACTGTCATTGTATAACACATCTCAAAAAAAAAAAAAGGACTTCATTATTGTTATATACACTAGATATGATTATTCCACAGGATAAATAAAATTGAGTGGATGTCTTTCTAAAATTACCCCAAAACTAATGTTTAATGCAGCATTAGACTAATGTACTGGCCCCTGTGATGTAATGGGGCTTCATGCTTTTGAATGAACGGCTAAATTAATTTAAAAACCTATTCATCCTTCACGGAAATGTTCAGGAGACACATCGCCACTTTAAGAGCAGAAAGGAAGGCAGCCAAAATGGGAGCATCCAGCAAAGCTTTGGGAATGGAATGGGTACACAGCTGGATTTCCTTAAAGAACAAATGAGCTCCTTTCCTTTCTGACAGAGACTCAGGGAGCCAGAAATACAAAAAATGCATTGGGAAAGAAAGAAAAATTCTGTCTCTGTTCATCTAATCACATCAGGGGCTGCCGAGTAGTCTCTGTGGCAATTGAAGATTGCTCATTAGGATAAAAGGAAAATTTTGTTTTTAATCTAAACTGTGTAATTCTTTGCTTGTAGAAGCAAGAAAGCATTTTCAACTTAGTCTCTGGAGCAACTGTGGCCCTCAGATTAGTCAGCTGTCTCTGGGTCACTTGTAAATAATCCAAAGAACTTTTTATACACATACATATATTCATTCACAAACACACACACACACACACACACACGTATGTACTTATTACCTTTCCAGATGGAAGGTAAGCTCCTTAGAACCTAGTCTAATATTTGGCACATAGTAGACCCTTAATAAATGTCTACTGAGTGATAACAGTGCTATGGAAATGTCAGCTAATAGTATTATTAATTCCAGAACACAGTGCCACACACATACACACACACACACACACACACAGAGCAGATGCTTGGTTTTCATTAAATGACTGATTAATTAGAGAACTTCCAAACCCTGTTCGTTAGCTTGTTTGTTTTGGGTGGGGTTGTCTTAGGGAGGAATTTAGCAAAAAGAACATATTTCTCAGAAAAGTAATCCACTATTTATTTTCTCAATCATTGTGTATCCAATTTGGTACCTTGAAGTTGCCTGGCCAAAGGAATGGGATCAATAAGGTGTCTGTGGCTGGGCAGCTGGTGCCTGGTTCTAATGATCGGTTCCAATTCACTGAAACACTCCATCTCTATCATCTTTGAGGGAGCCAGTTTAGAGCTGAGAAATCCCCTTTCAATCAGAGCATCTCTACCCAGGGCCCTCTACCAGGTAGCAACAAGTCTTGAACAATGCCCTGAAAATTCAGCCAAAGCTATGACTGGGTATGTCCTTTGAGAGTCCCATGACTTGATTCATCACCAACAACCCAAGAAATGTGTTTCTCTACCCTTGATTAAGAGCTTATCGTTTCTGTTTCCAACAAAAAAGCCCTAGCATAAACCTTCTCTAAGAAACATTAGCTCTATGTGAGGTCTTCCAGAATTCAGCAAAGTTTACAGAAAATTTAAAACAAAGTTTTAGGAAAACAAAACAAAAATGCATAATGACCAGGAAAACCAAGACAAGTGTGGGGATCTGGGTAGCAGTCAGTTCTGGTATATTGTGTGAATCAAGACCCATACAGAATTAAAGGTATAATAAAGCAAAACTTGTATTATAGTGATCAACTCCATATCTATCTAATAGCAGTACTGGACTAGGAGTTAGAAAAGCTGGGTTTGAATTCTAATTCTAGCCATAGTTGTGTGACCTTGGGTAAATCACTTATCCTTTAAGCAATAGTTTCCTCAAGAGCTATATGACCTAGCCAAACTTAATGCTCTTTGTGGGTTTGGAGGGTCATCAATTTATAGCTGGAAGGGACCCTAGAGGTCCTTCAGTCCCAATTCCTCAGTCAGATCAAGAAACTGAGGCTCAGGGAAATGTAATAATTTGCCAAAATTGATACAAGTGATAAGCATCAGAGAAATGAATTTGAACTCAGGCTTTCTGACTCCAGAATCCCTGTCCTTTCTACTGGGTCATGTTATTTCATAGACTACATGGTGACTTAGGTCACACCCAACTCTGAGACTGTCATTTCTTCAGTTCTCTGCATTATTAAGTTAATCATGACACAATCATAGTTTCAGCCACTCAGACATTTATCAAGTACCTACTAGGTGCCAAGAACTACCCTACACAGTAGAGAAGAAAACAAAGGCTGGCCATGCTGCGAGGAACCCAGTCTAATGGGGGAGACATTATGCAAACAACTATGTACAAACAAGCTAAAGAAAGAATAAACCGGAGACAATCAATGGAGGGAAGCCGCTGGCATTAAGAGACATTGGGAAAAGTTTGCTGTAGAAGGTGGAGTTTTAGCTGCTTCTCAAAGAAATCCTGGAGGTGGAGAAAGGGAGGGAAAGCATGGTGGGGACAGGGGACAGCCAAATCAAATGCCTAGAGTCAGGAGATGCTGTGTCTCCATCTTAATGAGGCCAGTGATGGTGGACCAAAGAGCATGTAGTGGGGAATGAGGTGAAGGAAGCATGGAAGGGGAAGGAGTCGGATTACAAAGGGCTTTGAATGCTGAGATAGAGAGCCCAAAGGGTCCTCTAGAGCTCCTGCTGTCCAATTTCCCCATCTTACAGATGAAGGGAACTGAGGGACAAAGAGCTCAGTCCAGGCCAAGAGTGGCAAAGCTTGCACATAAGCATGGTTCCTCCTAGATGGAGGCCAGCAAATTCTACTCAAATGAGAAAATCACTTAGTGATAAAAGAACTGTGGACTTGTATTCAAGAGAGTGGATTTGACTCCTGCTTTTTCCCTTTCTTAGCTGCCTCAGTCACTTTGCCTCTGAGTCTTGATCTCCTCATCTGCACGATGGGGATAATGGGGCTATTTAGGACAAAGGATGTTGCAAGGAAAGCACTTAGAAGACAATTTTCTAATCAGAATTAAGATTATTAATATCTGTAGCCCTGTCAGCATGTTGTGATACCATTCTATGGGCTGGCAGAGGGCCCCATGCTCACTTCCTTTGAAATCTAGGACCAAATTCGCATTTGTGTTTGTATGGATAGATGGTAAGGGAGCTTCATTTCTACCCTTGGGTGACAATTCAGTGTCATTACTGATGGCTACTCAGTTTGACTCAGAAGCATGACCCAACTGTCCTATTAGTGTCAAGAATGAAGGGCATTCCAGGAAAAAAGGAAGCATAAGCTCTGGAGAATTTATTAGAGAGTTTGCGATTTCCCACAAAATCTTTTCTCCAGACAGGAAATTCCTCACAAATAACTCTTGGTCTTGACAAGGCCTGGTCTGTTACACAGTAATTATTTTTGGATTAGGAAGCGTTAACAGGACTTGGTCTTTGAAGGTCAGCATAATCTGGGAGGATAACTAGGTTGCGTGTGCCCCGGGGAAAAGAAGAGTCTCTTGGACTATGGTTACAATAACTTGGATTTGAAGAAAAAGATTGATCTGTTTTCTTGCTAATATATGTTGATAAAAGTCCAAGTTATAAGACTGTCCAAATACCACCCAACAGGGTGCAAGGGAGTTTTCAGAAGGTCAACCTGCAGCCCCCACATCTGCTTAGACTTTGGAGGAAGGGAACAGAATGAAATGGTAGGCAGAAGAGGAGAGGGTGAACTGTATATGTTTGAAATGAGAATGTTACAAAGTTGAAATACTGTAATAACAGATAGGACCTCATTGAAAAGTGCTGTGTGTGTATATGTGTGTGTGTGTGTGTGTGTGTGTGTGTGTGTGTGTGTGTGTGTGTGTGTGTGTGTGTGTGTAGATTCAGATTCCATAAGAGACAGCGACTAGTGGAGTACGGTAAAAAGAAAACTGACTCCAGAGTCAGAGGGTCTGGCCTCAAAATATGCCTGTCACTTAATACCTGTGTGATCTTAGACAACTTACTTAATTTTTCTTGAAGAAGTTTTTTCTTCTTTATACTACTAGATTACTTCTAAGATCACCGAATTTTTTTAGACCTCAGTTTCATCATCTCTAAAACTGAGGAAATTGGAATCAGTGGTCTCTAAAGTTCCTTGTAATGTTAAATCTATGATCGTTTGATGCTGGTGGTCTTACATCTCTCTGAGGACTTGCCACAATTTGTTGTGATCCACACATCAAAGACTTTAATGTAGTCAATGAAGCAAAAGTGTATGTTTTTTGTTTGCTTTTCTAGAACTCTCTTGCTTTCCATAGTCCAGAGAATATGGACAAAATAACACAGACAAAACATTGAAATGACAAAATAAATGATGTAGTGGTAGTAGTAGTGGCGGTGGCACCGGTGGTGGTGGTGGGGTAGTAGTAGCAGCAGCAGCAGCAGTAGTAGTAATAGTAGTAGTAGTAGTAGTAGTAGTAGTAATAGTAATAGTAGTAACAGTAGTAGTAGTAGTGGTAGTAGTAGTAATAGTGGTAGTAGTAACAGTAGTAACAGCTCCTATTCCTAATGAAATCACTTTCTCACAATAAATAGCCTTAAGAGATAGGAAGTACAAGTATTCTTGTCCCCATTATAAAGATGAAGAAACTAAAGGTAAAATAGGATAAATGGCTTGCCATGAATCATAGAATAATAGAACTCTCAGAGTTGGATCTTTTAGCAAACTCTCCTTGGCTACCATTCCCCTATGTGAGTTGTTCCTTTCAGAGAAGAAGCTCTCAGGGGTAGGCTCTCTGTTATTTTTTTACTTTTTTATCTAGGGCTTACTTTACTTATAGCGCTTAATAAATACTTCGTCTGTCATTCATTCACCCTGTAGGTACAGAGCATTCACTAATACATCAATTCATTAACAAGTATTTATGGAATTTCGTCCTTGCAAACTAAAAAGTAAATTTGAGTGGATTTAAGAGTGACAGAACCCATTGGGAGACAGAGAGTGACAGATTCCCAGCCCAGAGAAGTGCCTAATCAGGTCGGGGCAGGGAGAACGGAGCACA
>JAQQSU010014204.1:0-11476 GCA_028627135.1 Pseudochirops cupreus | reverse complement strand
TTTCTTTTCCATGTTTACCTTCTCATGCTTCTTGTATTTGAGTATCAAAGTTTCTTTTCAGTTCTGGTTTTTTCAGCAAGAATGTTTTAAAGTCCTTCACCTCACTGAATGACCATATTTTCCCCTGGAACATTATACTCAATTTTTCTGGGTAGGTGATTCTTGGTTTTAATCCTAGTTCCCTGGATCTCCAGAATATCATATTCCAGGTCCTCAATCTCTTAATGTAGAAGCTGCTAGATCCTGGGTTATCCTAATTGTGTTTCCACAGTATTCAAATTGTTTCTTCTTGGCATCTTGTATTATTTTCTCCTTCATCTGGGGACTGTGGAACCTGGCTATAATATTCCTAGGAGTTTTCTTTTGGGGATCTTTTTCAAAAAGTGATCAGCGAATTCTTTCAAGTTCTATTTTGCCCTCTGGTTAAAAATATCAGGGCAATTTTCCTTGAGAATTTCTTGAAGGATGCTTTCTAAGTTCTTTCTTTGATCATGGCTTTCACATAGTCCAATAATTTTAAATTGTCTCTCCAGGATCTATTTTCCAGGTCAGTGGTTTTTTTCAAGGAGATATTTCACAGTGCCTTCTATTTTTTCATTTTTTTGAATCTCTTTAACAGTATCTTGATTTCTCATAAAGTCATTTGCTTCCATTTGCTCCACTGTAATTCTGAAGGAATTATTCTCTTCAGAAAGTTTTTGAGATTCTTTTTCCATCTGGCAAATTCAACTTTTTAAGGCTCTTTTGTCATTTTAGTTAATCTATTTTTTAAGGTGTCATTTTCTTCAGTCAGGTTATTGACTCTCTTATCATGATTTTCTTGCATCATTCTTATTTCTCTTCCCAATTCTTCCTCCACTCCTCTCATTTGGTTTTCAGGATCCTTCCTAAGCTGATCTATGTCTTTTAGGCAGTCTTCATGTTTCCTGGAAGCTTTTGGTGCAGGAGTTCTGACCGTGTTGTCTTCCTCTTGTTCCATGCTTTGATCCTTCTTGTCCCCAAAGAAGGAATCTAGAGTTTGGTTGCTGTTCTTACTTTGCTTCCTTTGCCTGCTCATGAAGGCCAGTCAATGATTTTTTTTTAGCTCTGTGGAACTCAGCTTCCAGAGGGGAAAGCTCTGTCCCCAAATGCTGGGGTTTTCCCAGCTGCTGGGGCTATTAGGAGGCTAGTGTTTCTTTTTTTTTTGCAGCTTCCACCAGGTTTGGCTCACTGAAAATGCACCCCAGGACCACCACTCAAGACCACAATCTGGATCCAGGCCACTCAACGCAAGAGCACTTGGCTTCTGAATGATTGCTTGGCCCTCCTGCAGTCTGCAGTCTGGGAGCTCTGAAGCAGCTCTGTGGAGGAGGCTGCAGGGCCTCTGCTTCTGCCATTTCCTTGCCCTGGAGGCAGTTTGGCTGGACCCGCTTTTCTCCCCAAAGTTTAGCTGAGTTCCACTAACCTTTCACTTGGTCCTTGTTTATTATGACTTGATAATTCTCAAAACTGCCACAGCTGCCACTGATCCACTCTTCTAAAGCTCCAGCTTGAGGCTGGGCTTGGCTCATCTGGCTGCCCCCGGGGCCACACCATGGTTTCAGGCTGGGCTGGTTTTGGCTCCCAGAGCTGAGATGGTCCCTTCTAGCTGAGCTGCCTTCTGTGGGAAGTGTATTTGTGTGAGTTTTAGAGCCCTAAAATTTGTTTAGATACATATTTTATGGGTATTTGAGGTGGCTATGTGGGAGCTGTGGTACCTTGCTGCTTCTACACCGCCATCTTGGCTCCCCCCCACCCCATAGTTCACATTTTATGTTGGTATCTTGGTAATGTCAATATACAATGATGAAAACTTCCAGTAAGTTGGGTGGACACACCGTGGTAAACTCATAGTAATATATGAAATGTAGTCATCATGAATGGGCATGGATGGATACCAATTTATAATACAAGAGAATATCAAAATTGGTAAGAGGACAGATTCATTAAAATTCATTGTATCTCTAATATAAAAAATGATATTTTATGTTAGCATATTATAAACTTTACTAGTTATCCATAATGAAATATTAGTGTCAGATGCTTTATCCTTACACACTTCAGGGCTACTTTCCCTACCTTCTGTCTTTCAGTATGTACATATAAAATTCTAATTGATATTATTGATAATGTGGGAGATTTGATCCATTGCTTCAATTAATTTCAAGAAGAATTGATCCTACTTCTTATATTTACTAACTGTATGACTTTGATTGTTCTTATTTCTCTCTCTGGGGCCCAGGAAGGAATCTTTCAGATTCTATAGGTATGTTGAGATCTACTTTGGAAGAGAGATTTCCCACACCAACAAATAAATGTACATATAGTGCTGCTGTTGTTGCTACTACCACCACCATCATCACTACTATTTCTATTACTCCTACTATTACTACTATTGTCAACAACAAAATTATAAGATATCAATATAATGTTTACTTTTAGCCTGAGTCAGATCACATAAAGCCAGATTTCTTCCCTTAAAATAGTAACACAGTGCATTCCATCATTGAAGAGAAACTGATTCTGTATTATCTCCCATTTCAATTATCAGAACTATGTCATTTATTATCATGGATAACTGAGAGTATCATCCCTGATATATGGGCTCTTCTTGCTGCATTTCTTTGTGTCCTTATATGTATTATAACCTCACAGAATCTGTTGCTAAATACTGTTAAAATTACCAAATATTCTTTACATATCTATACATACATTCCTATCTCTCCATACATATACATAATACATACATATACACACATATTTCCTATACCTAATCTTCTGACAAATATGTGTCTTCTTACCTTTCCCAAACACTCCACATGAATGAATCATGGGCTCAAGATGAATAACCATACACTTTTACTGTGTGGGATTCCAACCACTTTTCTCAGCTAGCTCCACTCATGTAAAAGGGCACAACATCTAGAAGTTTGGCTCCCTGGAAAGTATATGAAAATGAGCCAAAATTTTTAGCTTTAGCACATTCTTTTCTAAAGGGCATCATATGCCCCTCCATTGGCAGGCTCGATGCTATCACTGTAACCAGAATAAGGAAATCAGTTAACACACATATACAAGTATGCCTGGCAATTTATTTTGAAGTTTGTAATTCACCCAGTTGAAGATTACCTTTTTCTCTTTCCTGACTTTGTATATCAGTTCTGTAATATTTAATGATAAATTAGTGAAATTTTTAGCATCATTATTTACCCTACTTTCAATCTAATGCCAAAATAAACCCCCAGAATTGTGGAGGGAAGAACACATTTCTCTTGTTGCTCTTTTGGAATTAAGAGAAATTTTTCTTTTCTTTCCTCTAGTTGAATTCTTTCAAGACAGTCTTCTCTATACAATAGCCTGACCTCAAACATACACTGATTTATCTGTTTTTAGGTTGCACTGATATGTGGAGCATGTAAAAGGAGGCAGGATTTCAGGCTTCCTTAATCTATTTGCAAATTATTTTTCACTACATAGATAGCCTTTATTAGGTTCAGTTTGACTGAAAGCAGTTATGTCCATGACCATGAAGCATATGGGCTTCCTGCTCCACTAGCACATGATGAACCAAGGGAATACAGCCTGACTGCTAGAAAAAAGTCAAAATACCTATTTAGTGTGAGGACATTAGTTTTTCATGTTTCCAGATAAAGCTAGAGGCAAAGAATTCTTGCTGTGTGATAAAGGCCTGAGGCAAATTTGGAGGTGATGGGATAGTTGTGCTTGGCACTCAAACCTAATACTTAAACTTCTTCTAGTCAGTTAACAAACATTTTCAAGTTTCCGCTATGTGGCAAACACTTTGGTAAGCACGTAAAATAAATAAATAAATAAATAAATAAATAAAGACAGGGAGGCAAATAGCCCCAGCCTTTAAGGAACTCACAATTCAATGAGGAAGACAATATATAAAGTACAATGCACAAACAAGATACATGCAGAGTAAACTGAAGGTAATTTTTGAGGGAAGGTAATAGTAATTGTGATAGTGCTGAGAATGCAAAGGCCTTTTGCAGAGGGTGTCACTTGAGTTGAGTATAGAAGTAAGGGAAACAGGTGGTAGCAGGGAGGCAGGAAACTGTCAAGGCACAGGGTCAGCTAGTGAAAAGACTTGGATTCAGGAGAGAGAGGTAGAATCATTAGGAGCTATTCTGACCTTTTGCTTTGTTTTGATAACTTTATTGTGGTTAAACTTGCAAAGTAAATGGTGAGAGCAATATTTTGCTTAGACTAATAGGTCTGGATTATCACTTCTAGCACAACTAAATCTTAAATCAATGATTTCTGACAAGCATTCTGTGGTAAAAAGAGATAGTCTCAGATTGAATCATGGTATTCTTTTTCTAAAAATGCAGCATAAACTTGAAATTCCTTATAATTTTAGAAACTCACATATCCCACATAGCATATTATAAGGGATTAGAGAAGGGTTCCAATAAAATAAAATAATGATGCATTGCAATTAAAAAAAATTAAGAAGATATACCCTGGAGCAGTTGTCAAAAGTGTTGTAACCTTGGGAAAGACACCATAGCACATATAACTCCTCATACCGATGTTTCCTTAAAATGGATTTCCTGATAATTACATTGATCAGAAAAAAAAAGAAAGAAAGATGAATCTTGGTCAAGTTGAGATAACAAAGATTGAATTGCATGTTGTTGGTATTATTTGATTTCTGTCTATGATTTCAACAATTTAGGGAACTTCCTGGTGTGAAAAGTCTCATTCATTGATGTAGATGAGCAACTTTTCTGTAGGTTCATAATATTAGAAGGTTTCCAGGTTCACGTATCAAGTGCAGGTCAGAGGCAGATGCTGGCTTCAAGGTTGGCTCATCACTGTCTGCTCTAACATAGTGGTTTTCATTTAAAATGCTCAAAAATCAAGTAACTGCTCTAGATGAAATGTAAATTATGCCAAATGTGTCCAGTTGTTTACTTTATGTTTACCTTAATATGGTCATCATCAGTTCTGTTGTCTATTTTGAAAAGGAAATATTGAATAATATTATAGCAAGAAAGGATGGATTGTACATGGGTTTGTGTATACACAATATGTAATATGTACACACTTAGATTTCCATTGGAAAAAAGATTAAATTTTCAATAAATAATCCATAAAATTTCTTAGAACTAGTTAGGGTGCAAATAAGGATCACTCAGTGAAAAAGCTAACTTGCCTGCGAGAGGGACATGACTCTAAATTAAGGGGTCTGAACTGAGTTTTTCACAGTGTGCTCAGGGACAGGATCACACTGCATAGGGAAAGTAGAATTAATTTCAAATATATCAGATAAAAGTATTGCTAACTTTCCATGGCATTAAATTCTGATCTCTTTTCTTCACAATCATCCTTTGAAAATTTAGCCCAAAGGGAGAGCATCTATGGCCAAACTTAGCATATGACCTTCTGTAAACTACTGTAGTTGCTGCCAAGCTGTGCATCTGTGTGTATGCCCAGATGGCTTTATCATGTCTATTTAAATTGGGGGATCTATAATAAGAAGGCATCCTTCATTTAACCTGTCTTTTTCAGGGCTACATGACATACATGGTAACTGGACTTTCATTTGCATGCAGGATGGATGTTTAATGCATGATGTCATGGAATCATCACCTAGACCTAGCTAGACAGTAAATTTCAATTAAATTATTAGCTTCCTAAGGGAAGGTATATTTCATACCTCTTGGCATGAAATTTGGTTCAAATCCATTCAAAACACATTTATTAAAATGTAAAATGTTCAAGGTAATACAATAGTTATTGATAAAACGCAGAAATTTAAAAAAGTTCCTATCTTCAAGGAGCTTATGTGGGCAATACAATACATAAAATATAAGTGTTATGGTTGTAGTTATTGCATTATCAGAACAAAGGAGAGGTCCAGACAAAATATACTAGAAAAATAAGAGAAAAGAGAGGTTTGTATTTGACCTGAGATGTGAAGAATAATAAAGATTTTGAGGCAGAGTGGAGAAAGGAACCCATGAAAGTATGGGAAATAACCTCACAAAGAAGATGAAAATAAAGTAAAAGAAGGCCTTGAAGGCAAGCTAAGCTGTGATATGAAAGAACAGTGCAAACAAAAAAAAAAGTATCGAGCAGGTTGGAGTGAGATTGTAGAGGGTTTTAAACATCGGGTAGAGGCTTGAATTTTATGTTTAGACAATAAAACGGGAGGTGCTGAAGTTTTCTGAACTGTTTTCTATCTTTTGAAAGTGCTTTGTTTAGGTTGGCTAGGTGGTGCAGTGAATAGAGCACCAGCCTTGGAGTCAGGAGGACCTGAGTTCAAATCTGACCTCAGACACTTAACACTTACTATCTCTGTGACCTTGGGCAAGTCACTTAACTCCAATTGCCCTGCCTTCTCCTCTCCAAAAAACAAACAGAAAAAAAAAAGTGCTTTGTTTACATGTCAACATTCAACAAGTGCTGGGCTTTTGGATTCTGGATCTGTTCATGTAAACTTTTGCATATAAGAAGAGCTGAATTGACTAAATGATCTAGAAAGTTCCTTCAAACTCCAGATCCTATAATCCAAAGTTTCTCTAAGCTAAAACTGCTGACAACAATAATAAAAGTAAAGAAAGGGCTTGACAGTCTTGCTAATATTCTTACATAAAGCATACAGAAAGGAGAATGAAATTTTGAAGGAAAAGTTTTAGATTGCATCACTGCAACTACAGTCTCTCTACAGTTCTCCTAAAGAAACACAAGTCTGTCACATATCAGCTCCCTATCTTATCTGTTTTCATCATTAGTATATCAAGAAACATGAAAAAACAAAACATTACTATGAGATGTATACCACTAAGGACCTTTCCCTGTAATTGGTTCTTTAGAAGCTAATATGATCAAATAACTTTTTTCAAAGCAAGCAAATATAATCTGATAGATGTATGAAAATTCCTCAGAAGTAAGGTTAATCAGAAAAATTTTAAAAATCATGTCGTAAAGTGAATCTCAAGAGTTTTTAAGTGAAGATACATGGAGGTTTTTACCTCTGACTTCTGTTTTGAAAGTACCTAGATTGATGACAAATTTTTAGCATATTTATGACAGATTTTAGATCTCACAGTAATGCTTTATGAATTTGGAACTTATTATGGCAAAAACAAAAACAAAAATAGCCCAAACAAACTCTCTGTAAGCTGGCATTTCTATTAACCAGATTTCACTATTTGATACTTGTCTGGATATCCACAACATTATGGAAATCAAAATTTGTGAGATAACCATACGGTATCCTGTAAAATCTTTTATGCCTTCTGGAACATCCAAGGCAGATGATTTTAAGTGCAATGTATATTTTAATGTTAAGTAGATTTATTCTATTTCTTTTAACAATTTTAATCTATTTGTCATGTGTTTTGATGGAAAGAGTCTTTTCATCATTGCTATTCCTTCTTGGTTGTGTTAGGAACAGAATTTTGTTACTATTCAGTCATGTCTGACTGTTCATCACCCCATTTAGGGTTTTCTTGGCAAAGATATTGGACTAGTTTGCCATTTCCTTTTCCAGGTGAGGAAACTTAGGTGAACATATATAAGTGACTTGTCCAAGCTCACTCAGATAGTAAGTATCTGAAGTAAGATTTGAATTCAGAAAGATGAGTCTTCCTGACACCAGGCCCAGTACTCTATCCACAGGATCATTTAGCTGCCAAGGTAAAGAATAGATTGTATAAAATTGAATTAAAGGATTCCAAACTCTCTTTGTAACTTTTTGTATATAATCTTCCTTTAATCAGTTTCTGCTGCTATTGTAGTATGTTAAGAGGTCAAGAGTTTGTGTGTCATTTCTCAGTGTAGGAACTCCCAGTATGGGAGCTGTCCAAATTTCTGAGGGGTGAAGTGGTTTTCCCATTATAACACAATGTAGAATATGTGCTTACTTTGGGACCCAATCCAGTGTCTTCTTAATTCCAAGTCCAGAACTCTATCTGTTCTACTATGCTGTTCTTCCAACTATAAATAACTGGTTAATCATTCTAAGTCTTGAAAAACTCTAGAGAGAAATAGGAAAGTATATAAGAGTTTAAAACAAAGAATCATGTTGTAAATACAATAAAACACAGAAAAATTTAATTACATATGGCATTTTTTTATCATCACTACACTAACTATTCTAAATTCCTGAACAAACAAAATATGAGAATTTAAACTTTATACTTTAATGTGACATGTGACTTTGGTGTAGATTGTTTCTTTAATGATAATTAAATTAAAAGAACTATAACTATTCAACAAAGTTAGTAATTCAGTGAAGATTTACTTTATTCCTAGAGCATAAATGGTCTTGAGGACAAGAAGATCAAAACCAACACATTTCCTGACTTCAAGGAGCTTATGATGTGACATAGAGGATGAAACAGGTATAAGAATAAATATAACACATATTGGAAAATTATTACATTCTTAGAAGAAATCAGAGTGGTATTAGAGTTTCAAGGAACAAAGCATTGTTTCAATATGAGAGATTTGGGAAAGCCTCATAAATGAGAAAGAATAGAGTTATCTGCTAAAGGATAGTGGTAGTGCCTTGGGATAAGAGATAAGAATAAATGGATCCAAATAAACAAAATACATTGAGATAGATAAAGGGGGAAAAAGGTGACTAATACAATTTGGATGGAAGAAGCAAGACATAAAAAGAACATAAGGCTAGAAAGGTAATTTATGGTGAAGTTGTGGAGGGCCTTGAATTTCAGAAGAAATTTTCTTTTACTCATAGGTAATGGAGAGCCAAGGAAGGTTTTTGAGCAGGGAAAACATGTAATCAGATCTGGGCCCTAGGAAGTTTGCTTTGGAAGTAGTGTGAATGACAAAGTGATGACAGGGAGACCAAGTGGACCTAGTCATAAGTAATCCCTGTTCAAGTAGACTTAATTTTTTACCTCTCACCCATGTCTTTGGGAATGTCTTTAATTCTTTCCATCAGAGCAGTCTAAAGACACAATAGTAGATTTAGCATTTCCTGGGTTGATTTTTTTTTTTGAGGGGGGAGGTGTGGAGAAGGAATTGTGTTTTAATTCTAACTTCACTTAAGTACAGTTTATTTTACATTACTCTGTTTATTTAGTACTAAAACATCGAAGAAACATTGCTAGATTAAAAAAAAATGCACACAATTCAAATGCCTAGCCCAGATCAGAACATTTCTGCATCCCGCCAACCAGTGGGGCAATTTAATCCCTATAATCCAATTTACTTTTTTTTTTTCCTTCTAAAAGAAAAGGCCATGCTTATCTAGGATTTATTTCATCTTCAATTTTCACATGACAAAATTTACTTTTAAGTTTAAAATGATGTTGTTTCAGTCCCCAGTGCTTCTGTGTGATGAGAGTTGGAAAAGCAGACAGAACTGCAAATGTCTAATCTTGGCATGACATTTGCTTTCCATTTTCTTTAGTGTGCACTGATGGGATATTACTGAATGTTAGAACTCTGGCAGAGTCAATATTGCAGAGTCTCTCTCATTTTGGGGGGATGGGGTGGTACAGAATGTATTTGTGGTGTATAACTTTTTTTTTTCCTGATTAGTTTTACACTAAATTTTTGCCTTAGCTTTTTGTTGACTAAAGGCTATAACTCTCCACAAAACCTTACTCCAAAACCTTAATGTGGCATGAAAGTGACCCTAGTTTTTATAAGATTGTACCAAGAGAGCAAAATTTCTGAGGGATTCTCTTGTGCTTGAAGGGCTCTGAATACTGTCCATCTAATAGATCATATCTGTGCCTGAAGACCAGCCTAGTTAATTAAAGAAAGGTTCATCCTCAGTTAGTGATGAATTATTTGGCCATGTCTATTCATGAAACAAACAAACAAAAAATAAAAACTGGCCCTTAATCCTAAGGGTTTAATCCTTTCCTTTTCTGTATTGTATTCCTGTGATGGAATGTAAGCTTTTTGAGTACAAGGATGTCTTTCTTTTTACTTATATTTTGGTTCCCAGTGATTAGAACACTGACTGACAGCATGCAATCAATAAATGCTTGTTAATTGACTGACTCACAGTGACTTTAACAGAGTGGAGGAAAGAAGGGGGGAAAAATCATCCATTTTGGGGACCATTCATGAATGGTAACTTAGCTGTTGAAAATGTGAGATTTTCATCTAGTGACCAGTAAGTAGACATTATTAGAGAAACTGATTCATATCAATCTTGGCATTTTCCGTAGAAAAGCAGAAGTTTAAATTACAGTTAAGTTTGCAGATTTCACATGAAGAGATGAAGGAGTTGGAAGAATTGTTCTTGTCTTGTTTCTAAAAGCACCCATCAACGTAATTTCATGGGGCAATTGGTCAACTAATTTTGCATTACACAGGATAAGCATTTGTAAAAAGACCACTATGAAAATAATAGCTTATGGGACAATTTCTGGTGAAGAGGAAAAAAAGGTAGAGATGTTCATGAATAATGTTACAAGACTCTACATATTAAATCAGTTTACATTTTCATAATAATTCATTTCATTGAAAATGTGTCCAGAGGGAATGATTGATAATGATATATTGAAAAACATCTTTCAGGAGTAGGAAATACAAGAACACATAAAGATTATGCAGAAAATTCACAGCCATGTATCATGAATACTTTTTTTTCTGAGAAGAGAGTTAGAAGTAGTAAATATGGTATGTATCAAATTACATCACAAAAAAAGGAAATTTATTTGAACAGAAAACAAATGTTTGTTAATGTGAGAGTACTTTTAAATTTATTATATGTGCAGTCAGACTTGTAATAGCAAATATCAAAAGCAATAAAAGACTTGAATAAAAATTAAAAAGAGAAAAGAGTAAAATAATTTAAACAATTTTAGCTTGACCTAGTTAACATAATGGTAACATTGACAAATTGGAAATGGGCAAAAGAAGAAGCATTAGCACTGATTCACTATTTCTTAGAAAGGTTATCTGATATAACTCAAATTGTTCTAATGAGGTAAGCATCTCTAGCATTAAACACTTGATTTACTTGCCAGAAAAGATAGTTACTAAGAGTAACACAGATTTTAAATATGAATTCATTTGCAAATCATAGAGAGGACAATGGTGGAAGGTTATGAGTTATATCCTCTCATAGAAACAGAGGAAGAAAAACAAGTTTACAAAATGGTGAAAAATGCAACGGAACAAAATCATCTTGGAGATATTTCATGAAGAAACGAGAAATACAAAGAAAATGATAATAATGGACAATACATTGAAGTTATTTTAAATATTAATAACAATGTAGCCAACAGATCTGGACTCTAACATCACAGAGTCCAGAGTGAGGAATAGAGAGGAGGTCTATACTGCTTAAGAAACAATTTTGAGGGCATTGTACAGTAAATTCTCAAGAGATCTAAAAGGCTAGTGAATATACCACTGATTTTAAAAAAAAATCACTTTACAGAAAACAATAGAAAATATCAGTAATCACCATCCAATATCTCTTTTTCCATTT
>JAQQSU010014203.1:0-11476 GCA_028627135.1 Pseudochirops cupreus | reverse complement strand
GCAGGCCGCGGGCGGGAAGCTGCAACACAGAGGCGGGTGCAAAACCTCTGCCTTTCGCTTTTCCGCTCTGGAGGCCTTCTGGCCTGACTGCTTATCTCCCCCTTTCACAAATCCCACTCGCAGCTGCTGCTAATCCGCTCACCTGAGAGGCTCCTCCACTCCTCCCCTCCAGTCGTCCCCGGGGCACAGCCACGGCTTCAGGGCAGGCTGGTTTCGGTTCGCAGTGCTGATATGGTTCCTCGTAGCCGAGGTGACTTTAGTGGGAAGTATCTTTGTGTGCATTTTGTAGTTCTAGGATTGGTTTAGAGTCCTATTTTATGGGTATTTTGGGGTGGCTATGTGAGAGCTGCGATATGTTGCTGCTGCTACGCCGCCATCTTGGCTCCGCCCCCCCCCAAGGAACTTGATTTTTAAAGTGAATGAACTGACCACTTCCTATTGTAAAAATTTCTTCACTTTCTACTTCATTTTCATTTTATTTCACTGTCATATATAAACTTGAAGCTTTCGTCTGAATGACAGTTCTACTAAGAGGAATACACTTTTTTTTATTGTAATCTTCAATCCATATGGCTAAAAGATGATTCATTTCTATCACTGCAATACTTCTATTCCTTGTTGTTGTTTGCAAAACACACAAAAAAGCTGATATAACTTTGCCTTTTTTCTTATTATATTCCATTCCATAGATAAAGGCATTCTGACATCTTGTCCTTTTTTAGTTACTATGAACTACAGGTTCATGCTACTCAATTACATCAAATTTTTGTCCCAATCTAATAACAAGCATCTCATTTATTGTGATGGCAGTGATTCTATCTGAAGTATTCTTCTTTTTATCCATTTTCTTAAGAGCCTTTTAAAAAAAATTAACATTAATTGTTGATAATATGGTCTGCAGCTGCACATCAAATCCCCACAAGATGAAAGGTACAGATTCACAACATAGCATTGTGTTAAAACACACTGCCAGATCATGTGTCACATTAATTCAATTTTGGTTTGCATTAAATGCAACATGGTATCATTTTATAATTTGTACTAGATAGAAATTTTGCATTACTTGCACTTAATCATAACCTAGCTGCCCGTATCTTACACATACCCATGTATAAGATCTGCTTCTCTTCTAATTTTTTCATAGTATAATCTTTAATATCAAAGTCATGTAACCATTTAGAATGTACTGTGGAATATGGCAAAAAGTATTGATCTAAACTTAATTTTCACCAGACTGCTTTCCAGTTTTTCTAGTAACTAAAAAAAATCAAATAAGTTCTTTTCTAAAGAAATTTATGTTTTCTATTCATATAGTTTTACCTCTAAAAGTGCTATTCTCTCTTTATCCTCATGTCTTTTCATTATTTCACTTTAGAGTAGACATTTTATTTTTCAAAATGAACTTCTGTCATTTTATCATTATGTAAAGTACCCCTTTGATAATATGATTAGTATAGTACTAAAACTGTAAATTAACTTTGGTAATGTTGTCATTTTTATTATGTTGGCATGGCCTAGACATGAACACTAAAATATTCTATCAGCTTTTTTAAAGGAGCATTTTGAAATTGAATCTATTTGATATTTTGTAAGTTTTAGTGGGTTGGTACTCAAATACTTTATGCATTTTATAATTATGTGGAATGAGATGTCTCCTTCTATTATTATGGCCTGGATTTTGTTACTATGTGGAAATGGCATTGCTCTCTAAGCGTTTATTTTGTAATTTGCAACTTTGCTGAAACTATTGTCTCCAATATCTCTGCTGATTCCCTAGGCTTTTATAAGTAAGCTATGAGAAAACTGGGAGAGTTTTATCTCCTCTTTATCTTTAAGCCTTTGCTTTCTTTATTTCTCTTATCTAATTGCTATTGTTAGCATTTCCAGAAATATATGAAAAATAGTGGGGAGAATAGACATCTTTGCTTTATTCTTGTATTTATTTGCCACAACTTCTGGTATAACCCTATTGTATATCATGCCTTTTTCAATATAAGTTTCATGATTTTTAAAATGGTCTATGCATGTCTATAGAGTTCTATAGTTAAAAAAAAAGCGTTATAGGGGCAGCTAGGAGGTGCAGTGAGTAGAACACCAGCCCTGGAGTCAGGAGGACCTGAGTTCAAATCCAACCTGAGACACTTAACACTTACTAGCTGTGTGACCTTGGACAAGTCACTTAACCCCAATTGCCCTGCCATCCCCCCTCCAAAAAAAAAAAGACCAAAAATGAGTGTTATATTTTGTCAAAGGCTTTTTCTAAATATATTGAGACAATCATGTGGTTTTGGAATCTTTTTGTTTTTAGTATGATTAATTATGTTATTTCTTTCCTAATGTTGAACCACCCTTACAACCCTGGTATAAATCCAACTTTGTCATAATGATTTCTTGGATGAATTAATTGTCGTAGTCTCTTTGGCAAGATGTTATTTAGAATTTTTGAATTAAAATTCATTAATGATATTACACTATAATTATTGTGTGCTTTATCCTTTACTTATTTATGTATTGTATTATTCCTCTATTTGCCTAACAAAAGAAGTCAGGTAGAGTACTTTCTCAGCAATTATTAGTAATTGCTTTTTAAAAATGTGATAGACTTATTCTGCGAATCCAGCAAGGTTAGGTCTTCCCTCCCCTCACCATCCCTGCCACCCTACTTTGGTAGTTCTATTACAGCTAGTACCTATTTTTTAAAATTGAACTATTTAAGAACTCTATTTGATCTTCTGTTAGTTTTGTATTTTAAAATTTTGAAATATTCCTCTGTTTCTTGTGTGTTCTCAGTATGTAAGTGATAATTCTGATAATTTATTGTGTTTTTTTCTTGTTCATTTGCTATTAGGATGATTTAATTTTCTGCCTTTCTTTTTTAACAAGCTGGCTAAAGCTGTGTTAGTCTTTTCAAAGGGCTACTTTTTAAAATTTATCATTTCTATAGTTTTTTGGTTTCCAATTTATTTATGTCTGTTCTAATTTTTAATGTCTCATTTTGGTGCTTATTCCAGGGGCTAGGGTTTATTTTGGCTTTCTAGTTTAAAAAAAGTCATTTTCATTTCAATTCATGAATCCTTTTCTCTTCTATTTTGTTAATGTATGTCTTCTAAGGATATAATTTGCCCCAAGTATTGCCTTACCTGTATCCCAGAAATTCTGGTATGTTGATTCACCATTATAATTTTTTTTACATAATTATTTCTATAATTCATTCTTTGACCCACTCATTATTTAGGAATTCATTGTTAAGTCTCATTTTGGATCTGTGTCTTTTGCTAGTGCTCTCTGAAGTGACTACTATTTTTATCTTACGTTATGATTTGTAATGTTATAATGTGTTTACTATATCTGCCTTTTTATATTTATTGCAATACCTCTGTGCTCTAATAGCCATTTTTTAAAAGTTCTATGTGTTGTTAAGAAATATGCATATTATTTAGCAGACCCACGTATAAGATTCCATAATTCTTTTAGCATGTTTCCCCCAGAAGTTTTGCTGAATTCCATATTTTTCCTTTTATTTATCTTTCTGTTAGATTTGTCCAAAAGCTCCTGCCCTGCTTGTCCTTTTTATATCTTCTTGTAATTCAGTTAATATTTTCTTTATAATCTCAAATGCTAAAGCACGTGGAACATATGTTTAATACTGCTACCGGCTTGTTTCTTTTTTAAAAGTTTAACTTTATTTTATTTTCAGTTCCAAATTCTCTCCCTCTTGTGTCCCTTTCCCTTACCTGTTGAGAAGGGAAAATAGAAACCATCACAAATATATATAGTCATGCAAAACAAATTAGCTATTTTTTAATTGTAACAAAAAGAAATTTTAAAAAATGATTAAATTTACATGGTCTGCATAGTTTACATCCAGTCTCTATATAGAGGTGGATGCATTTTTTTCATAATGAGTCCTTTGGAACTGTGGTGGATCATTGTATTGATCAGAGTTACTAAGTTGTTCAAAGCTATCTTTACGACATTGCTGCTAATGTATAAATTGCTCTTCTGGTTCTGTTCATTTTACTTTGCTACAGTTCACATAAAATCATCCCAGGTTTTTCTGAAATCTTTTTCATCATTTCTTATAGCACAATAGTATTCCACTGCATTCATACACCATAACCTGTTCAGTGATTCCCCAGTTGATGGATATTCCTTGGTTTCCAATTCTTTGCTATCACAGGAAAAAAAAAAAAGCTGTTACATTTTTGTGCACATAGGTCCCTTTCCTCTTTCTTTGATCTAGTAACAATAGCTCTGGCTTGAAGGAATTGAATAGTTTTGCAGCTTTTGGGGAATAGTTTCAAATAATTTCAGAATGATTTAGACTATTTCACAGGTCCACCAATAATGAATGCATCAGTATACCTATTTCCCCACATTCACTCCAGAATTTATCATTTTCCTTTTTTGTCATCTGGGCCAATCTGACAGATGTGAGATTGTACAGCTTTGATTTCATCCCTTAAAAACAATTCATATGCTTTGACCATTTACCAATTAGGAAATGGCTCTTATTCTTGAAAATTTGATTCAGTTCCTTATATTTTAGAAATGATACCATTAGGAGAGAAGCTTGCTACAACGCTTGTTTGCCACTTTCAAGCTTTTCTCCCTAATTTTGGCTGAATTCGTTTTGATGGTGCAAAAACTTTCGAATTCATGAAATCAAAATTATACATTTACCTGTCACGAACCTATCTCTTGTTTGGAAATGAAGTCTTCCCCTATCCATAGGTCTGATAGGCAATTTCATCTATGGTCCATTAATTTGCTTATGATATCACCTTTTATGTTTAAGTCACATACCATTTGAGCTTATATTGGTATATGGTGTGAGATGTTGTCCTATACTTAGTTTCTGCCAGATTATTTCCCCAACTTTTCCAACAGTTTTTGTCAAGTAGTGAGTTCTTACCATAAAGCCAGAATCTTGGGGTTTAACAAATACTAGGTTGCTGTTCTCATCTGCTTCTGTGTATTATATATGTGATATGCTTCATTAATTTACCTATTTCTCATCTAGTACAAAATTGTTTTGCTGAATACAGCTCTGTAGCATAGTTTGAGATCCAATACTGCTAGTCCTCCTTACTTCCCATTGCTTTTCCATTGATTCTCCTGATATTCTTGAC
This sequence comes from Pseudochirops cupreus, assembly GCA_028627135.1. NCBI lineage: Eukaryota > Metazoa > Chordata > Mammalia > Diprotodontia > Pseudocheiridae > Pseudochirops > Pseudochirops cupreus. Next base: position 6,344 of record JAQQSU010014203.1, on the reverse strand, counting down.
CATTTGTTCCTATAGGTGAATTTTTTTCTAGCTCTACAAAGTAATTCTTTGGTAATTTAATTAGTATGGAAATGAATAAGCAAATCAATTTATGTAGCACTGAAACTTTTATTATATTGGCTTGGCCTACCGAAGAGCAATGAATATTTCTCCAGTTATTTAGATCACTCTTTGTGTGAAGTGTTTTGTAAATTTGTTCATATAGTTGCCATGTGTGTCTTGGCAGGTATATTCCCAAGTATTTTATACTGTAAATAGTTACTTAAAATGGAATTTCTCTATCTCTTCCTTCTAGGTTTTGTTGGTAATATTAAAAAATGATGAAAATTTCTTTTATAGGTTGCAACTTAGCTGAAGTTAATTGTTCATTTTTTCAGTAGACTCTCTAGGGTTTTCTAAGTAAACTATCATATCATCTGTAAAAAGTGATAGTTTTGTTTTCTAATTGCCTGTGCTTGCCTTATTTCTTTAGCTAGCATTTCCAGTACAAGATTGAATAATAATGATGATAATGGGCATTCAGGCTTTACCTCTAATCTTATTGGAAAGGTTTCTAGTTTATCTTTGTTATAGATAATGCTTACTCTTAGTTTTAGATAGATACTACTTATCATTTTAAGTAAAGTTCCATTTATTCCATGCTTTCTAGTGGTTTTGGTTTTGGGTTGTTTTTGCTTTTTGGAGGGGGGACCATAAGGCAATTGGAGTTAAGTGACTTGCACAAAGTCACATGGCTAGTTTTTGTGTTAAGTGTCTGAGGCTGGATTTGAATTCAGGTCCTCCTGACTCTAGGGCCAGTGTTTTATTCACTGCACCACCTAGCTGCCCCTAATGTTATTTAAAAAAAAATGAGTGTTGTATTTTGTCAAAAGCTTTTTTCTGCATCTATTAAAATAATCACATTATTTTTGTTGTTAATGTGGTAAATTATGCTTTTGTTTTCCTAATACTGAATAAGCTCTGCATTCCTAGTACAAATCCAGCCTCATCATAATTTCTGATCTTTAATATATTGCTGCAATTTCTTTGCCAATATTTAAGTTTTTTTGCATTGATATTCATTATGGATATTTTTGCATCAATATTCATTTTCTTTCTCCATTTTGACTCTCCCTAGTTTAAGTGCCAAGACCTTATTTGTATCAAAGAAGGAACATGGTAGGACTCCTTCTTTGCCTATTTTCCCAATAGTTTATGTAGTATTGGAACTAACTAGTCTTTAAATTTTTGGTAACATTTTCTTGTAAATCCATCTGGTTATTTTTTTTCCTTAGGGAGTACATTTATGGCATCAATTTCTTTTTCTAAGAGTAATTTAAATATTTTATTTCCTGTTCTAGTTCCTATTCCTGTTATTCTACAGAATTCATATTTTTGTAAACATTTATCCATTTTATTTAGATTTTTCAGTTTATTGGCATATAGTTCAGCAAAATAGCTCCTAATAATTGCTTTTATTTCTTCTTCCTTGATTGTAAATTCACTTTTTTTCATTTTTGATACTAATAATTTGTTTCCCCCCCAAAAAAAACCAGTTCCTAGTTTTATTTATCATGCTGAAATTTTAGCTTTCATTTTTCTGAATCTCTCTTTTCATTTTCAGTATTTCTACTTTGGTGTTTAATTGGAGTGGGGTTTAATTCATTGGTTTTCTAATTTTTTTTCCTAGCTCCATGACCAATGTGTTGATCCATTCTCTCTTTTATGGATGTAAGAGTTTAGGGGAAATGGAAAATTTCCCCTAAGTTCTGATTTGGCTGAGTCATACAGATTTTGGTATGTTGTCTCACTGTTAGCATTATTTTTAATCGAATTACTGATTCTTTCTAAGATTTGTTCTTTTACCTACCCATTCTTTAGGATTAAGTTGTTTATCTTACTATTAATTTTTAATCTTTGACTCAAAGACCTCTTATTGGATGCATTTTTTTAAATTGCATTATGGTTAGAAAAAGATGTATTTTTATTTTTCTGCATTTTGGGGAGTTTTTATATCCTAATACATAATCAGTTTTTTTAAATGGTGTCATGCACAGCAGAGGAATAAATATACTCCTTTCTATTCCTAATCAAAACTCTCTAGAGTTCTATTGGAGATAACCTTTTTAAAATTCTATTCAGCTCATTTCTTATTTTGTGGCTAGATTTATCTAGGTCTGAGAGGAGTAAATTGATGTTCCTTCACTATTATATTTTGACTATCTATTTCCCCTTATAACTCATTTAACTTTTCCTTTAATAATTTAGATGCTATGCTGTTTGGTACCTATATGTTTAGCATTGATATTGTCTGTTACTTTTCAGCAAAACATAGTTTTCTTGTTTAACTCTTAGGTCTATTTTTGCTTTTGATTTGTCCAAGATTATGATGGCTACCCCTGCCTTTATGTCAGCTAAAGTATGATAGATTCTGCTCCAACCCCTTATTTTAACTCTATGTGTATTTTTTTCTGTTTAAAGTTTGTTATTTGTAAACAATATATGGTGCGATTCTGGTTTCTCATCTAGTCTGCTATCCTCTTCTATTTTATGGTTTAGTTTATCCCATTCATATTCACAGTTATAAATGCTAACTATATGTTCCCCTCCATTCTATTCTCTTATCCTTCTCTTTTTTACCCTATATTCTCTCTGAGAGTATGTTTTGCTGCTGATTACTACTGCCTTCCTTAATCTATCCTCTCTCTTATCTTACTCTTTTTCTTCTACCCCCTTTTTTCTTTCCTACTTCCCTGTTGGTAAGATGGGTTTCTACTTTCAACTGTGTGTATATGTTTATTCTTTCCTCCTTGAACCAATCTAGATAAAAGTAAAGTTTGAGTGTTGCCCAATCCCCACCCTGAGCTATACCCACAATTGTCTAAACTTTTCCTTACATACCCCATCAATGTGATATTTCCCCACATTTTTCTTCCCTCTTCCTCCCTCTCCCAGTGTACCCCTCTTCCATGCTTCTCTTTAAGATCATCCACACCTAACAGAATCACACATAGACTCCTTCTAAGATGCTAAAGTACTAAGGGGGTTACATTTATCATCTCCCCAAAAAGGAATGTAAACAGTTAAACTTTATCAAAACCCTTGTGATACCACTTTCATATTTACCTTTTTATGTTTCTTTTGAGGCCTTTTTTTGGATGTCAAATTTTCTACTCAGCTCTGGCCTTTTCATCAGGAATGCTTTAAAGTACTCTATTTCATTTAAAAAATTGTTTTCCTTTTGGAGGATTATATTCAATTTTGCTTGGTAGGTTATTCTTGGTTGTAATACTAGATCTCTCCACTTTCCCTAATTCTGGTGCTTTGATTAATTTATTAATTCCTTGTTTTTCTTCCTTTTACCTGGTTATCCCTCTTTTTTTCTCTCTCATTTAAAAATGAGAGAAGTATCTCTTCCCTTCCAATTTTGTTTTATTTTTATTTAACTTTCTTTGCCTTTTCTAAAAAGAATTTCTTTTCCTCATGCTCTTCATTATTTCTCTTCCTTTTTCTATATGTCGTACTTTTATTCACTGATTCATTGCCCTTATACTGATTTATTCCTTCATTAGTATTCCTTAAGAAATTGAAGCTTTTAAGTTATATATTTTGAGTTCCTTCTTCTAAAGAATTTCTGTTATTGCCTTGTATATATTTTCCCCTGACCCTCTTTTTCTGTTGTGCCTCAGTCTTAGAAATATCAATCCTGCAGGAGATAGAAAGGACAGAAATATTAGCCCATGGCAGGAATTTTCCCACGTCCACAATTGTGCAGTTTATTATTATCCCTTTCCCTCTCATGATCATTTTTCCCCATTTGACATGAAATCTCTTCTATAAGCCCATGCCCTCCCACTCTCCTGGGTGTCAATTGCTCCCAGAAGTTCTGATTCCCCTTATCCTGAGACAGGATGTTAGGGACACAACACTGTTCTCTCTAAGCACCAAATTCTTGCAGATTATATCCACTGTAAGGTCCCCATAAGGATCTCTCTCTCTTCTCCATGGAAGTGTTCTTCAGTAAGACGTCTTCCCACAAATGAACTGAGACTTCCCTTCCTCTTTTTAATGTCTTAACATATTCATGTTAATATTTTAACATATTCGAAAGTTTTTCTGCCTCTATTGATCAAACCATATGATTTTTGCTGTTTTTTAATGGTGTATTATATTTATCAATCAACGATTTAATAAACATTAAGCACCTACTAAATGATAGGAACTGTACTAAGTGCTGAGAATGCAAAAAGAGACAAAAGACAGTCTCTGCCCTCACATAGCTTACACCCTTTTGGAGGAGACAACATGGAAACAAATATATACAACTAAAGCTATATATGGGATAAACAAGAACTAATTAACAGAGGGAGGGCACTGGAATTAAAAAAGGTTGAGGAAGACTTCCTGTAGAGGTGCGGGTTTTAGTTGGGAAGCCACGATGGTAAATAGTCAGAGCCGAGGAAGGAGAGCATTCCAGGCATGGGGGACAGGCAAAGAGAATACCCAGAGTTGAGAAATGGAGTGTCTTGTTCTTAGTGAACAATCTTTTGAATATGTTGCCATAGACCTTTGCTAGTATTTTATTAGATATTTTTTCTAATATTTTTATTAGAGATAGTATCTATTTTTCTTTCTCTGCTTGACCTCTCTTAGGTTTGGGTACTAGAATTGTATTTGTGTCATAGAAGAAATTTAGTAAGATGCCCTTTTTTCTCCATATTTGGAAAACATTTATGTTAAGATGCAGTAAATCATTGTTTAAAGGTTTCATGGAATTCACTTCCAAGTCTACCTAAACGTGTTATCTTGTTTCCACCAGCTTCTTTGGAATTTCACCTGTAAACTTGTTCAGCTTCTGATTTCAAGATTAAGTTGTTTGTCTTTACTTCTTATTCTGTTAATCTGAGTATCTCATGTTTTAAAAATATTAATCCATTTAACTTAAGTTTTGTTTTATTGGTAAATAATTGGGTAAAAGGTTTTTTTAATAACCTCTTTTATTTTCCTTCATCTCTTGTGAATTCACTCTTTTCATTGTTTTATCTTCTTCATTTGCTTCTATCCTCTTAAACAAAACAATAGCTAATTTAAAAAATTTTACTAGTCTTTGAAAAAGTTCATTTTATTTATCAATTCAGGAGATAATTTCTTTCAATTTGTTGATTTTTTCTCTGGTTTTATGGGGTTTTTATATGTTGCTTTAAATTTTTTTTTAAATTGCATGCACGTTAGCACAGGGCCTGGATTATTGTAGGTGATTAATAAATTCTAGTCAACTGCATGTCCAATACACTGATCTCTCCTTTCTCTATTTTGTTAATGAAAATGTCTAGCAATATATATTTTTCTAAAAGGATTAAATTGTCTGTGTTCCAAAACTTTTGGCCTTTGTCTAAAGGTTGTAATTTTGTTTGATGAAATTATTTTTCTATTATTGGTTCTCTCACGCAGTTTTAGTCACATAGTAAAATGATATATTTAGCGCCCATTTAAGTTTGAATTGTTTCTTCAAATTTTTCTTGTTGATTGTAATTTTTATCGATCATAGTCAGTAAAATGTGCTGAACATTTCTACTTTTCTGCATTTATTTATGAATTTTTATGTCCTCCCACATGGTTAGTTTTTGTGAAGATAACATGCAAAACTGAGAAATATATATACACATACCATATGAGTTTCATACCGAGACTTTGTCATATCTAATTTTCCTTAAATTCTATTCAGGTTCTTAACTTCTTTCTTGTTGATTTTTTGGTTAGATTTATATAGGTTTTAATAAAGCACATTGAAAGACCCAACATTTTTATTTGCTATTTTCCCTTATAGTTCAATTGACTTTTTCTTTTTTAAATATCTACTTGTTTTTAATTTAAAAAAAAATTGAGTTCTAACTTTTCTCTCTCTTGCCAGGCCCTCCCCCAGTATATGATATCAATTATAGATGTGAAATCAGGCAAAACATGTTTCCATATTAGCCATGTTGCAAAAGAAAAAGAAAAAGAAAAAAATACACTGCAATTTGCACTTAGTGCTCATTAGTTCTCTCTCTGGAGGTAAATAGCATTTTTCATCATAAGTCCTTTGGAATTACCTTGGTCAGAGTAGACAAGTCTTTTATCATGCTGTTATTATGTACAATGATTTGGTTCTGCCCACTTCACTCTGCATCAGTTCGTGTATATCTTCCAAAGTTTTTCTAAAACCACCCCCCTCCCTTGTCAATTCTTATAATACAATAGCATTCCATCACAATCATATACTACAACTTGTCCAGTCATTCCTCAATTGATGGACATCTACTCAATTTCCAATTATTTGCCACCACAAAAATAACTGCTTGTTATGGGAATTTGAAGATCTTCCC
>JAQQSU010014202.1:0-11476 GCA_028627135.1 Pseudochirops cupreus | reverse complement strand
GAGAGTCTGATTACCTGTCCCTTCTTCCTATCCTGCCCCCCCATCCACTCTCCACCCTGTCCCTCTCCCTCTACAGAAATGTGAATATTCATCATCCCTCCCCCCCACTCTGCCCTCCCCTCCATCACCCCACCTCTTATCCCCCATACCCTACTCTTCTGTGTGGTAAGATGCCCACTTTAGAGTTTATTATCATTCTTTACTTGCAACTGGGAAATAAGATATACAGGTGATGGGGTAGGTAGATCCACCTTGCACTACCAGAAAGTCAGAGGGGTGATGGGGGAGGAAATAGGAGAGAGCAGATTGGGGAAGGTGTAAAAAGTGGGATCGCTGTTTTGTGGTGGTGGGTATGGGAAAGATGGGGAGAAAATTTGTAACTCAGAACCTTGTGGAAATGAATGATGTAAACAAAATGTAAACAAAAGTTAGTTTAAAAAAAAAGATTCGATCTTGAACTTTCCTCCATAACAGATTATGCAACTACAGGTCTTCATTCAAGTCTCTAAATGGATTGTCCCAGCTAAATGCAATCCCTTCAGCTCACAGGCCCCTAGCTGCCTCCCTTTGCTAACCTGAGCTGAAAAATGACTCATTTTAACTTTTGCTTTTATTTCTCTATCATTATTTATTCTATTTTTTTTCCTTCACTCTTTGTTGGAGTGTTTATGGAAGAGTGCTGGGTTAACTGTTTCCATTGATTCTGTTTTCTATGCCAGTCTCAAAATAAATTATTGTTTAATTTTTCTAGAAAGCTTGTTTATTTTTATGAATATATTAGGCCGAGAAACAGGAGAAAGAAAAAGCATTTTAGATACTTTATCCCATAATTACAGTATTTAAATGAACCTATTAAATCAGACAATTGTCAAGTTAAAAAATATTGAGAGTCTGCCCCTGAGGTGATAATTTATAACGTAAGAGGGAATAGAGATAGGAATTGGAAGCAAGTGGGCTTCGGGAAAAAAAAAAAGCCTGGAGGAGGTCAAGCCTGACAATTTCAGGGAACAAATTAATTACGTAAAGAAAATGGTTAAGCAGCAGCACTACATTCATTCAAATTAGGGTTCTGTGTTCAATATTTAACTTCAAGTTACCATCAGTTCTAATGATTCATTAGTTATGATATATACAACTCCCTACAATAGTTTGTATAATATCAGAATTAATTGTCCTTTTAATGTTTGATAGAATTCACTTACAAATCCATCTGGCCCTGGAGATTTTTTCTTAGGGAGTTCATTTAATACTTTCATAACTACACTGGTCCATAGACATATCTTTCTTATCTGAAATATATAATATACCTCACAAAAATTAAGCATTTAATTAAGTTGATGCTGGAATATAATAAGCTAACAATTTCTCAAGACCACTTCTTTTCTCCACAATCAGACTTTAAGTTTGTGTATGATAAGCAAAAGGATAGTTTTGCACTCTATTCAGCATTGAAGTCAGTATCATATTCACTATAATTTTTCAATAAATATTTATTGAGTGATACACAAATAGTTGAACTTCCCAAAATGAATGTTTTAAGACACCATTATAATTTTCATTACAAACATGATCATTTTTCAAATTTCTTCTTTCAGAAATATTGCTTTAGTTGTATTTTGGGTGTAAATTTAGAAAAGTTTAAAAAAAGCAAATGAATTAAGAACTGTTATCAGGACACTTCGTTTTTACATGATAAAATGTGCAAGAGATAGAATATTCCCTAAATTTTCATTATATTCTGAGTAATTTGGACTACACATAGGGATATGGTACTAGGAAAACATTGTCATTCTTTTTCTTGAGTTATCACTTTATCCCAACCTGAAATGGTAATGAGAATTTTAAGATCTTCCCCACGCTTTCATAAACATAAGATAATTTTAAAACCTTCCCTGATTTGAAGATCTTCCTGGCTCCCTAACAGACTGAATGTAATCACATGGAACCAGTGATGCGAGGAGTGTGATGAAGGGTAGTGCATAGCCCCAGGAAGCTGAGACTCAGAGTAGTCAGAGATGTAGAGAGCAGTTTGGACCTAGGCAGACAGCTAGACTTGTGTTGGTTTCTGAGAAAGCTAAAGGATGGTGTGGTTTTCTGGTGTGTTACGGTCTATTAACTTCTATGTTTCTATGATGAATTCAGTTTCCTGGTGTAGGGATTTGGTTTTCTGGTGTGTGAATAAATGTTTTGCTTCTGCTTTCTATATGGAGAGTCTGGTATAGTATGCAATTGATCACTGTGCCAACATATTCACAGTTGCCATCAGTTCTGTGAATAGTATGTTTTTTTTTTCCTTCACCTCAAAAAAAAATGTCCCCAAGCTAAAAAGGAAGCCTAAACACAACTTCATTCTTGCTTGAATTTATAAATTATTCCCATTTGGAAAACATTCCCAGATAGAATAGCATCCCCTAAATTTATTGAAAAAAACTGATGTATGTGTAAATAAACATACATCTTCTCTGTTTGTCTGCCCTTGTCTCTGTTTAAATGCCTTCTACTTGTCTTAGTTTTTAACTGTATTTTCTTTCATCTTTTCCTTACCTTCAATACAATAGAGATAAATGATTGAAGTATGTGAAGATAAATGTATAATTGATTGTATAGCTATTAATATGATCCTAAGAAATAGAGAAAGTTTAAAAGAGGGTCCAGAACAGTTTTCAGGGACATGCATGATTAACAGGGAGGATTAAGGTACAAAGGAAAATGAGAAGTATTTCTATTTTCTTTACTCTCACTGCCTCCTTAACTCTATTCAGTCTGCCTTCACAGCACATAATTCAGCTGAAACAGTCCTCTAAAATGTTCCAATAATCTCTTAATGGAAAAATTTCAAGAACATTTATTTTTCCTTCTCTTTCTTGACCTCTCTGCAGCCTCTGACTCCGTTGATCCCACTTTTTTTCCTTCACATTTTTTTTTTACTCTCTAGGGTTTTATGTATTAGTTTCCCTTGTTTCTTCTAGTGCTATCATTTTCTGAATGTTCATCTAGTTCCTACTCATCAATTGTGCATATCTCCAAAGTTCTGGGTTTTTTTGTCTTTTCTTCTGCCTATATAATATTTCTCTTGGTCAACTCAAGGGCTCTGTGAATTGAACGATGATCTCTGTACAGATAATAATCATTTTATTAACTGAGTCCTAAACTCTTTCCTGAGTAGCTAGGTAGTATGGTGGATAGAGCACTGATTTTGGAATCAAAAAGTTTTATCTCTATGAGTTTGAATCCCTTTTCAGATACTTGCTAGTTGTATGACCCTGGGCAAGTCATTTAACTCTGCCTCAATTCCTTACTTTTAGAAGAAATTGGAGAAAGAAATCACAAATCACTCCAGCATCTTTGCCAAGAAACTTCAAATGTAATCACAAAAAATATGACAACTGAGTAACAACAAAACTCTCTTCTTCTCTTTTGTATTACATGATATTTGACCCAATTACACATCATTTCTTTTTCTATTTTGAATTACCAAAGGAATATGAATGTGACAGTCATTTTAAAGCCACCCATGACTGCCTCAGAACACCAAAAGATATAAATCAAAGACTGCTCAAACAGTTCAGAATACATTTAGCAATTATGTGTGTGCTCATTTGAATTTTCAAATTTGACCTTTCAGTATATAATTATATCATTAAAATTATTATTCTCCACTTTTTCACTTTTCTATACTCACCCACTCTCACCTGTGATTTTCTTTTTTTCCCTTTCTCCCTAAATCTTTCTGTATTCTTTCTTATATACTACTGTTAATTTCTATCTGTCTCCATACTTATATGTTGTGATCCAAACTTATCATATGTATGTGATGTGGTTACACATATCAGAGAACATTCTTCTTTTTAAAGTAATATATGTGTTCCTGAAAATAGTTTGTGAATTAAAATAAGGTAAATAATATTTAAATATTCTAGTATTACTCTTATTTAATTAAAACTGATAATTGCTATTTTGGAAATTGTTTCTGTGTGTACACATACATATACATATGCAGAAACATGTATAATTCATAACAACACATATCATTCATGTCTGCATACATACACGTGTATGGTATAATCATGATATAAATTAATTGAAGGCTGAATTCCATAAGTGGAGAAGGAGAACTAAGGGAGACTATATTTTTTCATATTATCATTTTAAAATATCAGGTGGTATAATATAGATATTTTTGTGCATATGTCCTTTTTTCCTCTTATGTTGATGTCTATGGGATAAGACCTAGAATAACTAACACTGGGTCAAGGAGTATGTTATGTTTTATGCTTAGGTCTAAATTGCTTTTCAAAAGGATTTGACAAGTTCATAACTCTGACAAAAGTGCATTACCATTCTTATTTTACCAAATACCTTGCACCATATCATTTTATTTTTTCATTATCTAAAAAAATAGGGATTAGTGCACCAGAGTAGTTTTTTTTTTAAATTTCCTTTGTCTTATTACCATTGCAAACATTTTTTTAAATTTCATGTAATCAAAATTAGTTATTTTACTTCTTGTGATTCCCTCTATCTCCTTGTTTGATCATGAATCAGTATATCTGACAGGTAGTTTCTTCCATGTTCCTCTTTTCTTTATGGAACTCATCCTATCATCTAAACTATGTAATTATTTTTAGTTTATCTTGGTATAAAGTGTAGTATGTAGCATATAATTTTTTTGATCCTACTTTCCAGCTTTCTCAAATGTTTTTTTTTTCTAAAATGATAAAATATTTGAGAACTTCGAGGTTTATCAAACACTGAGTTACTGAGCATTTTTGTACTTTAATTTGTTCACTGTGCCAACCCCCTTTTATGGTTGCTAAGAAACCTAAAGGGATGGTGTGCCCATCAATTAGGAATGAGTGGACAAGTTTAGCATGTGACAACAAACAAGAATTATCATGCTGGGAGAAATTATGAAGGAGATAGATTCAGAAAAACCTGAAATGGCTTGTATGTTTGATGCAAAGAAAAATGAGCAGAGTTAGGGAACTGAATAATTGTTGTTGTTTAATCACTCAGGTTTGTCTAACTTTTTATCACACTTTGGACAATAGCATACCAATAATGTGTTCTTGGGTTTTCTTGCCATTTTCTTATCCAATTAAAAAGTCCAGTGTATAGAGTAAAACAGAGTTTAAGTAACTTTCTCTGGTTCATGCCGCTAGTAAGTGCATGAAACCATATGTGAAATTAAGTTGTTTTTTTTTTCCAACAAATCAAAAGGACAATACCAAAGAAGGTTGAAGTTATTGAAGAACTGCAGTCATTTCACAAACGAACAAGGCTATACTTAAGATTCTGCAAGCTAGGTTAGAAAAAGTAGATGTTTTATGAATTCCTGTCCTTAACTTTCACATGATCTCATCTTGCTAAACATTTGTGAGGATGGCCAACTAACATTTGTTTTGGTCAGGTGAAATTTCTTAATTGAAAAGGTATGCTGAATGTGGGTGTGAGTTGTAATCTAACACTATTTTTCTGTAGTCTACATAAACAGTTTATAGTCCAGAAGAGTTTATTTTGTTTAAATTATATGTTGTTGATTTTTTTTAAAACAGGTCGGATTTGTTCTCAATTTAAGAATAAAATTCTTGATGAGTATAGGTATAAGCTCGCTGCCCCTGAGCCAGGCTGTTAAATCTTATCCTCACGGTTTCAAGGATATCCCTGGGGGGGGGGGGGGGCGGGGAGGAGCTTAGGGTGCCACTAAAGTCATAATTTCTATCTCTGATTTTGATATGTTTCACTCACAGTTAGCTATCAATGAAAAGTAACTCAGCTCCATTTATTCACTCAACATCAATTAATTTTGACAAAGAGAAATTCATTTCAATATAAGGAAGGAAATGAAGTCTAAATAAAATACCTACTCCTACATTCCACCTGACCCTAAAGATAAACTTTTTCCTATATCTCCTCAGTCTTTTGAAAGAGTGTACTCAATTTCAGAATGATTGCTACTTAACATTTGCTGCTCCTAGTTCACATTAAAAACTACCAACATTTTTAGATGAGTCCATCAGTTACTATTGGGCTGTTTTCCTAAAGGCAGATTCTTCTTTGCTTACAGCACAGATACCAGAATGACTACAAAACCCGGCATAGACTTGTCTTCAAAATTCTCTAGACCCCTTTTATCCTTGGAGATTTCTTCTCCTAAATATTCAAAAGTCAACAGTCAGAGCCTCCAGCTTATTTTCCTTCTCTTAAAATGAAAGAAAAACAGAGGGTGGACAAAGAATCAAGACGTGTATTCACTGAACCATATGTCTATTTTGTAAAAAGAGAATGTAAGGCATCCCCCTGTACCACATTGCCTTTAACCGAATATCATCAGCAAAGGAATCAAAACAAGATCAGATATTTTCCAATAGAGAAGTGCAAGAGTAACTAGTGTCTTTTGAAGACACTTGCATTTCCAAGGCTACACCTCCAAACAAAGACTGTCATTTGTTGAATAATCAAGAGACCAGAATCAGTTTCAATATGTATGTTCAAGCTAGAAGTCTCAAGGCATTTCCATTGCACTTCATTATAGCTCTTCAGGAAGTTAGTTTATGAATCTTTCCTACTGCAGAACTCCAACAGATACTGGGTTCAAGTGGCAATCTCCTATCACCACAGGTATGCATTCATACTTCGTTTCTAGTGATAGAATCTATTGTCTTCAGAACAGCAACTTTTTATTGATCTTATTATATCTCAAGTCCCTAGCACTACGTATCCAAAATATGATTAATAGCAACCTTGGAGTAAAATGATTGATCTCATATTTGCTTTCTTTGTCAAGTTAATCTTTGTTTATGGAAAGTGTTAATCTTTTTGTAAACAAGAGCTGATCTAAAAGAAAAAAAAGTGAAGTGTTTTTCACCAGTGAATAAGGAAGATAACAAATCAAAGAGTTTTAGTTTGGAAATGATGGTGCCTGTGGAAAATAAGTACACAGAGGGGTGAATTTCCTCATTAAAAATGTATCATTATGAAAAGACTTTACCATGGAGTGGCTATAGTTGCTAAGTGATAGGATCTGAAACTTGGTCGCAGGATACAGTGTGATAAAATATGGTTTTGAAGTATTAGGTCTTGAAGTTGTAATCTTTGATTTGAAATCTCTGCTGTACAATTTATTGCGTAGAATTTAGGTGACTTTGAACATCACACAATTTCATTAAAGATCAGTTTCTTCCTCATCTGTAAAATGATGAGATTAGAACACTTACAGTCTAATTTCCTTCTCAAACTTAAAATCTATTATACTGTGGATCCAAGCCGAGGACTCTTTTTGTGAATCAAAATTATTACTAATGTTGGAGATGTTTATAATATCTGTGCGGGAGAAGGGTGATTTTTTTCCAATTAAATTTGGATGGAATATGGTTCAGAAGTTACTTGACCAAGGTCATCCAGGTAGAAAGTGTCTGAGCCTGAATTTGAACTCAGGTCTTCCTGACTCGAGGCCTAAGATTCTATTCACTGGGTGACCTAGTGCATTTGAAATGAGAAAATTTCTGATGATTTGGGTAAATTTTAAAGAAACAAATATTGTTTAGAATTGAACCAAAATAGACCTGCTTGAATGTAGATATTAATCATCTCTAGGTATAGAGTCAGTGCTCTTTTTTTTTCCCGTCCATCTTTTAATTTCTTTTAAATTCCTGACATTACAGAATTAAACTGAAATGTATTAATATTCCACTCTTACATTTCAATGACAAAAACAAAAAAAAATTCATGAGCCCCCCCCCAAAAAAAAACAAACACAAACAAAAAAACCTCAAAAAATAACAAAACAAAAAAAAACAGGGAGAAGCTTATAAAACTAAATATGGTTCTCAGTGTTAATGGCTAAACAGAGAAAGGAATTAAAATGCTGTCATTAAAAAAATCACAAGTGGATGGTAAAAGTGTTGTACCCAAAACCCAAATCCCAGGTCACTAAACACCACCTGATTTGTGGCCCACCATTAAGCCCCTTTTATATTTCTATCCTATATTTTGTCATAGCTTGAAAACTGCTCAAGGTATGTCTGGGCGTATTGCTCAAGGCCAAGTTCCCTGACTCCTCCTTCCCTAATCAACATTTTATGTATTCTCCTTGAATCATTATAGTGTATGAGGTTCATTATGGTGCAAGGATCTTATATAGGGACCACCCTGTCCTGCCCACCTGACCAAGCAGGGCCCCCACCCTCTTCGCCCAGAACATGACCCTAGACTATTCTGGAGAATTCCAGTCCCCCCTTTACCCCATGACCCTCCACCCTGCTCTGGAAAGAGCTGACTATGACCCTCCACCCTCTGCCCTCCACCCTGTTCTAGGAGGGACCCCCGTGTCACAGGAAGGTTGTACCCTTGCACCATATTCCCAAATTAGCTCTGAGCTATAGATCTAATCAATGGCTGTTCTTTGCATCTGTACATCATGGCTTCTGCTAGCTCTCCTCCCTGATTGTGGTTTTTGTGGCTTTAGCCTATATAATCAAGTCTGCACCCCCAAAAGAATACTACTGGTTCTGTTTTTCTATTCTGTAAAGTGTTGCCTTTTCCTCATAATCTTACTTGCCTCTGTTGTGTTGTGTAAGTATTACAATTAGGAATTTAGTAAGGTCTGTTTAAATGCCTATTCTGTATCATTTTGTGTAAAATATTTCTGCATTTGACCGTGCTTGTATTTTCTTGAATATATCTGCATCTTTCTGTCAAGCCTGTGGTTTTAGTGACACTTCCTCTTTTTCCCACTATCCCCTGTATTTCTGACAAGTCTCTAGTGAAATGGACCTTCCTTTTTTTATGTCCCCTTCACAAAGTGAACAGGGCTGAGAGAAACAGAAAGTCAAAAAGTTAATTGACTTAGTGAGAGAAAAGGAGAGAGTTCAGCTGAAAATGTCTGTTTTATACCATTCTGTGTGAAGTAACAATTTTTGTAATTGTTTGTGCCTGCCCCTTTTATTTTCTGAGCATTCCTGCATCTTTCTGCCAGGCTGTGGCTAATGTGGGTAAAAAAAAAATATAGAACTTCTTCTTTTTCTTTCTCCTTCACTGTGTGGATGGGGAAGAGACAAAGAGCAAGTTAAAAAATATTTGCTAGTTAAATTAACAGTGTAAAAACTTTCTCTTTCTCCTTCTAAGTTCTAAGTCCTGGCCAGACTGGGAGCCTGGAAGGAGAAACATATAAAGAACAGGCTGAGACTGACTAGCCTGCCCCATCCAAAAGAAAAGTTCTTGTTTAATGAAATGTGGTTCTTTTGAAATATAAATTGTTAGGCATTTAACTCCCACCAGTTTAAAGGTTCATAAAGTAGCGTGAAAATTGGCTATGATTTATTTGGAATGTAGGTAGTGTGAGGAATGGGTTTGAAAGATTGGGAAAAAGAAATAAGGACTTGGGTGAAAATGTGAAAGTTAGAAGAGTTTAAAAAAAGATGGGGCTGGGCTGGAGAATTTCCCCCCACCCTGGGGCATTCTTGTGTTGCATCAGATGGTTTAAGCATGATGAGAGAGTTCAAGGTATTTTTGGGATGTTAAGAAAGAGGTGAACATTGGATGGTTATTCTTAGTAAATTTGAGAATGGTACCTATTATGGCAGAGAATATAGATTAACTTAACTGGTCAGAACCAAAGAAAGCAGTTAGCATTTTGGCCCAGCATATTTTAAAATGACTTGAAATACAGATGGATATTTGTAAATGTTATTTTCATTTGGCAAAAAGTATTAAATTCTAAAAATTTATGATGTCATTTGACCTTAGGGAATTGATTCATTGTATAACCCACTCCCCCCTTTCCCCAAATGTATTGTAAGGTGAAGAAGTCCATCTGCTAGAAATTTGTAAAAGTGTTCTAGTTTTGGTTTGCACAAAACGCACTCATATGGCATGTATTAAGTAAAATATGTGTTTGGGTAATAACTGGCGAGAAAAATGTTGATTGTGAATCAATGTGAAGCTTTCTTTTGAAGTGTAAAATTCATGCTATAAGTGATTTTTGTGTAAGGCAATCCAGTACTACTTAGATTAAGATTATCAAATTGGATGAGAGCACCATAGAATGACCTAGCACAGACTCACTCTGTGTCAGATGATTCTGGCCTGCTTGCCCAATGAAAACCTTAAAAATACCTAGGCTCGGAGGGAGAGCTAAGATGGTGGGAAGTAATCAGTAACTTCTTTAAGCTCCCCAAGAATTTCATCCTTAAAAGCTAAAAAGTCAATTTGAGCAGATTTAAGAGAGACAGAATCCATTGGGAGACAGAGAGTGACAGATTCCCAGTCCAGAAAAGTGCCTACTCAGGTCGGGGCAGAGAAAACGAAGAGTACACAGGAGTGGCACCAGCTCAGACCTGAAAGCAGAGTGCGGCACACTGAGAAGCCCCACTCAGCAGACTCACCCAACACAGAGCAGAGGACCAACAGAACTAGGTAAGAAGGAACGCATGGCGCATAGCAGGGTCAACAGTTTTTCCTGGGGCTAGTAACCTGTGGCCTGGAGTTTTGAAGCTACACGCCCAGACTTTCAGAATTTGGGATGGAGGAATGAAATCTAGGGGCTCTCATCCCACTCCCTGACACACACACACAAAAATCAAGAGGTAAAAGCCCTACCTAGAATACATTCTTGCATAAGGATAAACAGCCCCAGGCTTGGAAATCACTGAGGAAGGGGGAAGGGAGATTGTACAGAGCCTAAGCCCAGGTGGGTGGAGCCAGCAAGCTCTAACAATGAAAGTCCAAGTGTGCTTTAGAACCACTTGGCCAATTAGCAAACTACAGCCCTGACCTTCTACTACAGTGAGCCTGCCTGAGAAGCAGCACAGAGGACTGAGAAACTCAGTACTCCTGCACCCCAGAAGCAGATATACACTCTACAAATACAGAATATAAGCAACCACAATGGGGAAGAAGGAAACTGCAAAGGCTACAACCATCAAATCATTGTATAGTGAGCAAGAACAACCAAACTCAGAAGGCAACATGGACTCTACACACACACTGGATACCACAGAAGGAAATGTGAATTGGTCTCCAGCCCAAAAAGCATTCTTGGAGACTCTCAAGAGGGATTTTAAAAATGAAATTAGACAGGTAGAAGATAAATTTAAATCTACAGTGACCAAATTGGAAAAAAATTTCACAGAAGAAAACAAAGCTTTTAAAAGTAAAATTGGAGAACCAGGACAGGAGGTGCAAAATCTAACCAGAGAAAATACCTCTCTAAAAATGAAAAATGAACATATGCAAAAGGAGCAGTAAAAACTAATTGAGGAAAATAATTCACTAAAAATTAGAATCAGTCAAATTGAAGCCAAGGACTCTATGATGCAACAAGAGTCAGTCAAACAAAACACAAAGATTGAAAAATTAGAAGAAAGTGCAAAATATCTCACTGGAAAAACAATTGACCTGGAAAATAGATCCAGGAGAGATAATCTAAGAATTACTGGCCTACCAGAAAGCCATGATGAAAAAAGCAACCTGGACA
>JAQQSU010014201.1:0-11476 GCA_028627135.1 Pseudochirops cupreus | reverse complement strand
GAGTCAATACAGCTATACATATTTCAATTTGAACTCATTTTATTTTCTGAGACCAAGTTTATAGAGCTAAAAGTAAGTGAGAGTTTAACAAAGATATGGCAAAGTTCTTAAAAGGAAGCCATTTTTTATTGAGATTTTTAAGAAGAAATTCTTTTTTCTCTTCAATATCCCCCAAAATGAGGAAATTGAGGAGCAAGGAAGAAAAGCAATTTCACATTTAATGTGAAATTGGGGTCCTGGTCTTAGTTGCACACTTGGTACAATGTCTTACTTGGAGCCAAAGGTTCAAACAAATAATCCACTTAATTTAAAATACATTTAAAAACTATTCTTCAGTAAAAGCTGTTCTCAAGTTCATTAAAAAGAACTTCAGGAAAACAAGCCTGGCATCAAGGATGATAAAAACAGTTTTCACTGAGGAACCCTAGAATCCAAGAAGCTGTGTACAAAAGTTCTAAACACTATTTGCATATTCTTCTTCCTCAAAAGACCCACAGTTGTATTGTAGGTCAATAATGTAGGAGCAAATTAATCCCAACTGTCCAAGGTCTATATCATTGATTGCTCACAATGGGAAAGGCTTCTGTAGTCAGAATATAGTAATACTAATCCTTCACTTGCTCCACCAGTATCTTGTCACACAATTCCTTATTTCCAAATTAGTGTTTGTTCCAAAATACCTCGATGTCACCTCTGATTCACTGTTTTAATGCATCTATTAGTATAGTTTATAATTAAAATTAAGTTGATAGCCTAAGGGTATTAGTACATTGATGGCAAAAAGAGACCACCAACTTGCTTGAAGACTAGATATTCTAATTGTGATGGCTGATATGCAACTAACTATTAAGATAAAGTGTTAGGAGAAAAAAAAAGCAGACATGAAAGTAACTTAAAATTTAGGTTTATTTTAAAGCCACTTCAGAATAAGTTCTATCCTAATTTTCATATTTTACTAGCTGCAATTAGAAAATTCTATAGTAATAACTGATGCAAAGAATGCTAAAACCTTTAATCACAAAAGAAAGTTTTTGATGTATTCATCATGCCATCCTTGGTAAGGCAAGAATATGGACTAATGGAAAAAGTCATAAAGATGTTTTTTTTTTTAAAGTTTCACTGAGGTATCAGCAAGATGAAACTTAAACAGGACCACTGATTGTCATAGATGGTAAAATGATAACAGACAATTCAGAGAAGGAAGAAAAACACTGGTTTTACTTCATCTTCAACAAGAACATTAAGCTTTCCACTGGGAAGGATAGGGTTCAAATTACAGCTCTTCTTACACTCTTATCACATTGGCAATATCACTTCATCTCTTTGCCTATCAAGATCCTCAATGATTAACTAGAAGGTTAGATGCTCTGTAATAAATCTCTCAACAGTACAAATTAGGACATACTGAGAACACACCAAGTTAACATCAACTACATCAAATGATGAGACACAGGCAAACTATATCCCAATGAGTAAGCTGGAAGAAAAGGCAGATTTTATTGCTGAGTGGAAATGCCAATGATTTTTGAAAAATTTAGAACAGATATGTCTTAAGAACAGTGATGTTCAAATACTTTTTTTCTGATATTCAAATCATGAAAGATGTTGATTCTTCAAGCACTAGACTACAGTGCTGGAAACAGATTTCCTGCAGAATTCTCAAACATATTTGTTATTTGTTGCATTCATCTCAATAATCATTTATCAGGAGCCTACTATGGGTCAGGAGCTCTGCCATATTTTAGGAATAAAAAAAAAGCAAAATAACTAAATAGTGTCAACAGGAATTAACTATCTCTATCCTCTAGGAAGGAGGAAATAACTTATACTTAGATGAATAAATACAGAATTTATGCAAATTAAATTCAAAGTGAGATCAGAGTAAGTCATCTTTGGTTATATATTTCATTGTACTTATACACTCTCCATATCTTTCTCTTGACATTTAGGTCATTTTCAATTTTATTTAAATGTATTTCTCTTAGAATGCCATGTAAGTTTAGAGTGACTGATTACCATGAAGAATTAATACAAAATTACCCTTTAGGAATTGTTGCATCTCACTAAACCCTTTTTACAAAGGTTTTCTTACTTTATCCGCACCTCCCCCTCCATCCTCAGTTGAAATTTTATTTGTGACAAGGGAAAACATAAAGCAAAATCGTCTGATATAGTATCTTTATACGAAAAGGTATGTAATATTTTTTCCCTAATTTTCCTCTTCCTACTCTTACCAAGAGACAGTGTGGTATAATGGATAGAAAAATCAGGCTCAGAGCCAGGGACTTCTCAGATCAAGACCCACCTCTAACACTTATTGACTGGCTCTATGCAGGTAATTTAATTTCTCAGTATTCCAGATAACACTCTCATATTTTACTTTGTAAGGAACATGATGCTCTGTATTAGTACAGGAAATCTTTTACTGCTGTTTCCCTGCAATGATGAAATCATATTTCTAATCAAAAGTTATAATGACATCTGCAAACTCTCTGCCTTGAAAGAACAGTATTTAATTATTGACTTTCTGAGATCTTCACTGATTTTTATTTAATTAGCATTTAAGTTCCTTTTAGTGAATTTCTTATTTCCACACAGAGAATCATTGTGCTTATTGTTTACTTAATTCTGTTTATTTTGATCTGTATCAATTAATACAAATCCCCCTAGATTTCTCTGAAATTCTCATATTCACAAATTATTACTATAACATGACATTCCATTACATTGATATCACCACCATTTAAATATGTTGAGCTGGCTACTAGGTATCTTAACTGGATGGTAGCAATGATAATAATTCACATTTAGGTAGTACTTCAGTTGTTACAAAGCATTTTACAATGAACCTATATTAATGGTAGTGGAATTACTACTATCCACATCGTGCCAATAGAGACATTGTCATTAAGAGAGATTGAGTTATTTTCCCAAGGTTGTAATTGTAAGAGTCAGAAGCAAGAAAAAACCAGCTCTCCTGATTCCTACTTCAGTTCTATTTCAACAACAACAAAAAACAAAAAAACAAAAACAAAAATAAAGATACCCCTCATTCTGAACACCTGACTATCTAGTGGCACCTTCAAGTTAACATAAGAAAATTTAGACTCATCATCTTTTCCTTCTCAGCTACATTTTTTTCTTTTTTTATATTCTTTTGTATAATTTTGGTAATTTGGTTGAAATAGCAAATCTGGGACATGAATTTGTTTGGAATTATCATTTTTATACTGAAGTAACATATGCTTAAACATCAGCTATCTCTCCAATTATGTGTTTTCTTTTATTTCTGTCAAAACAAAATGATATATACTTTCATGAATATAAGTCTTACATTCATCCTAATGCAACTGCAGTCAGGACTTCCTAAAACCACTGATCATAAGTCTCCATCTATTATGCTCCCCAACATCAATTAGTCAGGAAGAGTTAATTAGCTTTAAAAAACAGGACATATTTACTGAGATGGTACAAAAATCATCCCACGAAAAAAAAAAATCTCTCACAGGAACAAATGAAGCCCAGAAGAATGTTGGTTCAACTTAGACAGCACATATAGCAATGAGCCTTTCTGAAATCTTGATGATGTTTCCTGAGGTGAGTATAGATTTCTGTTGAGTCCTTTCAAAGGGCTGAGGCTGCACTTGTTTCTTACCTAGAGACATACATCTTATACTGAAATAAAAGGATGACTCTTTGTATATTCTAATTATTTGAAGTTTTGCTGTTTAACTTTACCAATACTATTGTTCTCATTTCTATGAGAACATATTTATTTTATTGAGTCTAATGAATAATAAAAAGTTTTCATACCAGAAAGGGATGAGTCTTCCACTGATAGGATGGAGAAAGAAATTTGGGAATTACTTAATAGGGTCAGACTGTGGATTGAATTATATAAAGTAGCTAGAAACAGAAAATAGAACACAAGACACAAGATACACAAGTAAAGTTCTATATGCACATAATAATGTTAATATTCATTACTTCTAAACCAACCACCATGCCATTATTTAGAGCCTTGATTAACTCCACCTTTCTCAGTCTCTTCTCTCTCTTTTGAGGGCTAGAAGGTAGAATATCAAATTCATCCCTGTGTCTTCCTTTATAAAAATAGCAATCTTAGATCAGTTTAAACTGTGTCTGCTGCCCTACCTGGTTTCAGTTCCATGGATAAAGATGCCATTATGATTGGTACTCCCTCTTCTCTATCCCTCCACTTCCCACCTCCTCCCCCACCCCACCTCTATTTTTCTGTCTCTTTCTGTGTATTGTCAACACTTTTAAATTATAAAGTCATTGAGAGCAGGTTTTTTTTTCTCTTTATTAGTTATATTCCTAACACTTAGCACAGTTCCTGACCCATAGTAGACACATAGTAAATGTTTACTGGATTTGATTAAATTGTTTGATATAGATGCTGACATGGATATGCCTATAAATACATATATACATGTGAATGCTGTGAAAAAAAGATTAATAGAATGACATTTGAAACATGTCCAGTTAGATTTTCTTTAAACTCTTCAAATCCTGGGTCAGTATTGTGCTAAGAATCCAGATGCTTGGGAAATCAGATTTTTAGAAGTATTTTTTTTCCTTTTTCATCCAGATGTATGTCATTATAAAGATGGCTTGAACTCCAAATTGAACTTGGACTTTAATAAGTAAAAGTTAATAGTAATCAAGTAAAAATTTCATTGAGTTTGGTGGAAAGAGTGATCAAAGGGGTTTTTCAATCCAGTATAACATAGACTATTTTCTCTGTGAGGTCAGCATAAATAAGAGATTACCAAAGCACTCTCCACCCCCCCCCCCTTTTTTTGAACCACTTTCATTTTACAAAGAAGGTAATCCAAGAATTGGGATCCATTCATTTTTTAGAAATATATCCGTGCCTTTTTTTTTTTAGTGAACGTCAAAGCAGAAAAAAACAGATACTTCAAAAATGAAATGAGAGTGTTTTCTAGGATTTTTAACTACTCCAAACATGGTATCTACATGTTACTTAATTAAATATACTTGATTTCTTATCTCAGAAATCTTAGAAAGCTGTGAATTTTTTTGACAGTTTGAAGCATTGAACTCTGAACTGTGGCATAGTAGTAGAATATAATGTAACTACTATATTTTTCAGGTAATATGGAAATTGCTACAACCTGCTGTTTTTGTTCTAGTTTAGATGATTATCCTTAATTGCATAAAACTATGACCACAAGATTAAGCACTTATAATATTTTAGAGTTGGAGTTGACTATACAGGCTATCTAGTCCAATCAGTTTCAGTAACCTTTTCTATGATATTATTTATGAATAATATTAACCCTTCTACCTGAAAAATACCATTGGTTTTGGTGAGAAAAAACATTGGACTGATTTGTCTATGATTCAAGCTTTGATTTTCATTAGTCATATGACAAGAGACTCATTTAACAATTTTATCATCTGTAAAATGGGGAGAATATCATCTTTTGTATCCATTTCACAGGCTACTGTGAAGATCCAATGAGATATATGCATATGGACTAAATATTGAAGTGATATACAAACATGGTAGTACTGTTACTATTTAGGTAGATAAGCTCCTCTATTAGTGGATAATTTCCAGAGAAGTGTGGCATAGTAGAGAGTGCTAGTCTTGGAGACAAGAAGCCTTAAACTCAAATTCTATCTTTGATATTCACTAGCATAACCAGGCCACCTAAACTTGGAGACCAACTTTCCTCATTTGTAAAATTCTTGAGTAGAATAATTATGGGAAGATGGTGGAGTAGGTTAGAAAACTTTAAGCTCTCTAAATTTCTTCTACAAAAAAAAGACCTTCGGAGATTCAGTGCTTCAGAGCACCAGAAATAACCATGGGATTAAAGCAGCTGTTCTCCTAAAACAGTTTGAGAAGACCCCAGAAAAGAGCTGACTTCCAGGAATGGTTCAGTCTGAGTAACGTTTCCTGGTCTACTCTGCAGAATCAACATACACCAAGACCTAGGGACAGCTAGGTTGAGAGGCAACCTTAGACTTCAAAACTTTCATTTTGCAGAATTTAAGGATCTCGTGACTGAATAGAAGATTGAGCGACCTTCCATTGTTGAGAGATGCCAAACCCAGATATGCTGACCAGATGTGTCCTGGGCTGTGGCTGCAGGGAGAAGGAGCTAACACACACATGGTGAGTGCAGTAGTAGTGAGGGGTAGGGATCCTGCTGGTTCTGGGCATTTGCAGGCAACCAGAGTCTTTGGCCTCAGTTCCAGGGCAAAGAGGATAACTGTAGTTTTTAGCCACTGGAGGGAGAGTAGGGAGTAAGATCTTTTGAAGGACAGTATGACTGGATGTACTGGTCATGGCTTAGGAGTGGAGAAGACAGCCCAAGGTCAGGCTCCAAGAAAATTACAGAAAACAACAGTAAGAAGGACCTGAAACTTAGGGCATCATTCCCCATTCCTCGGGACTACAATTCAATTATACCAAAAGTTGCTAAAACAAAATAAATTTTAAAAAATATAAAAAAATAAGCAAAGGTGAAAGAACCCTACCAACCATAGGTAGTTACTATGGGGATGGAGAAAATCTGGGCTCATATTCAGAGGAAGATAATGGAACTAAGAAAGCCACTTCTTTTCCAATGAGAAATGTGAAATGGTCCCAAGCACAAAAAGAGTTCTTAGAAGAACTTAAAAAGGATTTTAAAAATAAAATAAAAGTGATTGAGAAAAATTTAGGAAAAAAAAAAGAACAAGCCAAATAGTCAAGAAACTTATGAAAAGAAAGTCAATCAACTTGAAATAGAGGATAAAAGCTTAAGGAAGAAAATAATTCCTTAAAAACTAGAATTGGGCAAGGGGAAGCTAACGACATTCTATGACACCAATAAATCACAAAACAAAATCAAAGGAATGAAAAAAAATATATAAGAGGAAGGGAAACATCTCATCAGAAAAAAAAATGATCAGGAGGACAGATCAAAGAGAAATAATATAAGAATAGTTGGACTGCCTAAAAACTATGATTATAAAAAGAGAATCTTGATACATATTAGAAGAAATTATCAAGAAAATTGCCCTGAAGTTCTAGAACAAGAAGGCAAAGCAGAAATAGAAGAAAAATCCACTGATCACCACCTGAAAAAGACCCAGGGAAGATAACTTACAGGGATATCATAGTCAGTTTCAAAGTCCCCAGGTTAAGGAGAAAATATTGGAAGCAACAAGAATAAAAAATATTAGGGAGCTACAATGAGAATTATGTAAGATCTAACAACTACTTCATTGAAGGACCATAGGTCTTGGAATAATATATTGTATAGAGCAAAATTAAGTATAATTCTGAATGGGGAAAAAAAAATTAACAAACTGAAAGATTTCAAGTTTTTGTGACCAAACCCTCAGAACTTAAGGGAAAATTTGAAATATAGCATACAGGAGAAATGTAAGTTAAACATCAAACATCAGTTATAAGGAACTCAATAAGGTCAAATTGTTTACTTCATATATGTGAAAATATTAGCAGTAATCTTATGTTTGTTATCATTATTCGGGTAGTTTGAAAGAAATGCTTGGGTTGAGATGAGTATGATGGAGTGATTCTAAAAAATAAAGCTGTGTACAGAGAAACCTAAAGTAGTATCTCATATAAATTATCTCATAAAAGGGAACATTGAAACAGAAGAAGCTAGTATGGGAGAAGGTGAGTAGTGCTGGAAACACCCTCATGATAGATAAGTAGATATATAAAAAAGCCTTCTGACAGGGGAGAGGATAAAGGAGAGATTTTAGGGGGGTGGGTAGGTTAAGGAATATGGGGGCAAGGTAGTAGGTAGAAGTTCCAATCTCTTAAAAATAAGTAATAGGAGCTGAACCTTGAATTTCATGTATATGGAAAATTCCTGAGTTGGAAAACATCCTCTATATATGCAAGTGAGTACCACCAAAGAGATGTATTTAAAGGATATTCTAGACTTTAAAGTTCTAGATAAATCTGAGTTCTTTTTTGCTTTTGTTTTGAATCAGTACATTTTTCATAGTAAGTGAAGGTTGATATCCCCCAAATTCCATAAACTGCTCTTAATTTAAACCTCTACAATACAGAAAAAAAATCCACCTTCTCTTAGAATAGTTCTTTTTACATTTGATGAAGGCTATTGCATGACCTAGGTTAAAAAGTTACTAGTCCTCTAAATAATTGACATAATGATAATGATAATGATGCTAGCATCACCACACTTTTATCTAGTCTTTCTGTCTCCAAGCTTTTTTTCTCATAACAACCCTGTGCATAGGTAATGCAAGTGGCATTATCGCTACAGATGATGAAAATGAAAGTATGATAGTTTAAGTGCTTTCCTCATGGAAACACTGCTAGTAAATGCCAGAAGTATGGTGTAACCTCAGGTGTTGTGGGTCAAATTTCACTCTTCTTTCTACAAATTACTAGAGTGCTTCTCACAGGCTATAGTTTCCTTAATTCATAACTTCTTTGGTGGCCTTCTTTGGACACTCCCCAGTTTGTCAATCTCTCTCATTGGACAGAGAACTCTAGAGGAGAGGTCCTCAACCTGGTATCTATGATATTAAAAATAACTTCATTTTACCATAAATGGATTTTCATTTATGAATTAAAAAAAAACATTCTGAGGATCCCAAGGATTTTTACCATACTACCAAAGATTCAAGAAACCAAAAAACATTAAGAATTTCTGCTCCACAGTGATGTGAGGTTCTCTATGCTTCATTTTATCTTACTGGCACTTCTCTCCACCTTGACATGCTGTCTTCCCTTGTATTTTCCTGACACTGGCACTACTGTTTCTGGCTGCCCTCTCTTAGGATGCTTAAACAGATCATCATCACTGCCCCACTTCCTATGTCCAGGTGTAGTTCAGAGTTTTTTTGTAGTTCTCTTTTCTTTCTACATTTTTTTTTGTTTGATTGTCTTACCAATTCCCATAAGTTCAACTAATCTTTATGAAATACCTCCCAGATTTTTTTTTTAATCCAGGACATCTCTCTCCTGGATTGGATTTTATGGACTGGATATGGAATATTTTCTTGTTAAATTAACTTTTGCTTATTTTCAGTTTACATCCCCCATTTCCACAAGATTTTGAGTTACAAATTTTCTCCCCTCTTTCCCCTACCCACCACTCAAAACAGCGCTACCTCTGTATACCCCCTTCCCCAAACTGCTCATTCCTATATTATCCCCCATCACCTCTCTGACTTTCCGATCTGGCAAGATGGATCTCTCTAACCTGGTGCATGTATATCTTATTTCCCAGTTGCATGTAAATAATAATAATAATTATATATATATATATAGATAGATAGATAGATAGATAGATAGATATGTTTTAACATTTGATTCTAAAACTTTAAATTCCAGATTCTTTCCCTTCCTCCCTCATCACCTACCCCCACTGGGAAGACAAGCAATTCAATACAGGCCATATGTGTAGTTATGCAAAACATCTCCACAACTGACATATTGTGAAAGACTGATTCTATTTCCCTTCATCCTATCCTGCCCCGACTTGTTCTATTTCCTACATTGTCCCTGTCCCTTTAGAAAAACGTGTGCTTCTAACAATCCTTGCTCCCAACCTGTCCTCACCTCCATCATCCCTCCTCTCATCCCCTTCCCCCCTATTCTCCTATAGGGCAAGATACCCAATTTAGAGTGAAAGTCATTCCCTCCCTAAGCCAAATTCAATGAGAGTAAAGTTGATCCATTGCCTTTTGCCTTCCTATTCTTCCCCTCCATTGTAACAGTTATCCCTCGCCTCTTCTATATGACATAATTAACCCATTCTGTCTCTCCCCATCTCATTTCATTATATTCCTCTCTCACCTCTCAATTTCACCTTTTAAATATTATCCCTTCCTATTCCATTGATCCTGTGCTCTCTGTCTATATATACCAGTACTCATAGAGACGCACACTCACATAAGTATTCATACACATATATACCCTCATATATAGACATATGTGCATGTATACATATATACATAAACATACATACATATATACACACATATATATGTATATATATAGATATATGTATATATAGATATATATATAGATATAAATGTGTATATATAGATATAAATATATATATATATATATACATATATATATTTTTCCCTTCACCTATCCACATACTGCGAAAAGTTTCATAAGTTAAAATTATCATTTTTTTCCATGTAGACATGTAAATAGTTCAACTTTGATAAGTTCCTTATGATTTCTTTTCCTGTTTACCTTCTCATGCTTCTTGAATTTAAATGTCAAATTTTTTATTCAGCTCTATTATTTTAACCAAGAATGCTTAAAAGTCCTTCACCTCATTGAATGACCATATTTTCCCCTGAAACATTATATTCAGTTTTATTATATTCATTATATTCTCTTCATAAAGCTTTTGAGATTCTTTTTGCATCTGACAAATTCAACTTTTTAAGGCATTCTTCTCCTCATTGTGCTGCTTCTGCTGCTTTGCCCTGGGGGCGGACGGCCTGTCCTGCTTTTCTCCCCCTAAATCAGTTAAGACAAGTGGAGGAAAAATTGGGAAATAAATGAGAATGATGCAAGAAAGTCATAAAAAGAGAGTCAACAACCTGATTGAAGAAAATAATACCTTAAAAAATAGGTTAACTCAAATGGCAAAAGGGGCCCAAAAAGCCAATGAGGAGAAGAATCAAGATACTATTAAAGAGATCCAAACAAATGAAATAGAAGGCAATGTGAAATATCTCACTGAAAAAACCACTGACTTAGAAAATAAATCCAAGAAAGACAATTTAAAAATTGTTGGACTACTTGAAAGCCATGATCAAAAAAAGAACCCAGAAATCATCCTTCAAGAAATTCTCAAGGAAAATTGCTCAGATAGTCTAGAACCAAAGGCCAAAAAAGAAATTGAAAGCATTCACCTATCACCTCTTGAAAAAGATCTCGAAAAGAAAACTCCTAGGAATGTTATATCCAGGTTCCAAAATCCCCAGACCAAGGAGAAAATATTACAAGCTTCCAAGAAGAAACAATTTGAATACTGTGGAAACACAATTAGGATAATGCAGGATCTAGCAGCTTCTACATTAAGGGTTTGAAGGGCCTGGAATATGATATTCTGGAGATCAAGGGAGCTAGGATTAAAACCAAGAATCACCTACCCAGCAAAACTGAGTATAATGTTCCAGGGGAAAATATGGTCATTCAGTGAGGTGAAGCACTTCTAAGCATTCTTGCTGAAAAAAAAAGAACTGAAAAGAAAATTTGACAGTTAAATACAAGAAGCATGAGAAGGTAAACATGGAAAAGAAATCATAAGGAACTTATCCAAGTTGAACTATTTACATGCCAATATGGAAAAACAATAATTGTAACTTATGAAACTTTTCTCAGTACGAGGATAGGTGAAGGGAAAACAAATGAGTGTGTGTGCATATATATATATATATATATATACATATATATATATGT
>JAQQSU010014200.1:0-11477 GCA_028627135.1 Pseudochirops cupreus | reverse complement strand
TGGAATTATTCTCTTCAGAGTGCTTTTGAGATTCTTTCTCCATCTGGCAAAGTTGACTTTTTAGGACATTCTTCTCCTCATTGGCTTTTTGGGCCTCTTTTGTCATTTGAGTTAATCTATTTTTTAGGGTGCTGATTTCTTCAGTCACATTGCTGACTCTCTTTTCATGATTTTCTTGCAACATTCTTATTTCTCTTCCCAATTTTCTTCCACTTCTCTTATTTGGTTTTCAAACTCCTTCTTCAGCTCATCTCTAGCTTTAAGGCAATCTTCATGTTTATTGGAAGCCCCTGGTGGGGGCGCTCTGGCTGTACTCTCCTTCTCCCTCTCTCTGCCATGATCCTTCTTTTCCCCAAAGAAGGAATCTAGGGTTTGGTTGCTGTTCTTACTTTGTTTCTTACACTTATTCTTACTCATAGTTGGTCAATCCGTGATTTTTTTTTCAATCTCTGTGGGGTTCTGCTTCCAGAAGGGAAAGCTCTGTCCCGAATCGCTGGGGTCCTCCCGGCTGCCATAGCCCTCAGGAAGGTGCTGGGTCCCTTTCCTACTTACTTCTGGCTCACTGGATAATGAAGACTCACAGGACCAAGGCCCAAGACCGTGATCTGGATCCAGGCCACTCAACGTGATAGCACTTGGCCTGTGAATGATCTCTTAGTCCCCCTGCTGTCTGCAGGCTGAGGGCGCAGAAGCTGCAATGCGGAGGCAGGTGCAAAACCTCTTCCTTTCGCTTTGCAGCCCTGGAGGCCTTTGTGCTGGACTGCTTTGCTCCCCCGATTTCAAAAGTCCCACTGACCTAGTTCTGAACACTGCTGCAGCTGCCGCTAATCTGCTAACCAGAGGCTCCTCGGCTCCTCCCGTCCAGCAGCCCCTGGGGCTCAGCCAGGGCTTCAGGCCAGGCTGGTTTCAGTTTGCAGTGCTGATATGGTTCTTTGTAGCCAAGCTGACTTTAGTGGAAAGTATATTTGTGTGCATTTTGGAGTTCTAGGATTAGTTTAGAGTCATATTTTATGGATATTTTGGGGTGGCTATGTGAGAGCTGCGATATGTTGCTGCTCCTACACTGCTATCTTGGCTCTGCCCCTCCCCAGCTGAAACTTCTGCTGAGTCTGAGGGACAGCCAAAGCTGACAAAAGACTGAGGAAGCATGAGTGTAAAGGATTTAAGACTTTGTCTGTTGGTGGCTTTGTTGATTCTTGACTTCCGGGGAACAGAGACTGTGAAGGATTTGAGATGGACTGGACATTGTAAGCGCCAATGTGGAGCAGGAACTGCTCAGAGAGCTGGACAAGGACCTGAGAACTGTCTGCCTTTGAACCCAGGTGACAGTTTGGTGAATTCAGGTAGGATCTAGGACCATGGAAGGGGATCCAGGGAATCTGATGGACCACCCCAAGCCAAGTTGAAAGAAGACTTTACTTGGATACTATGTACTGACTAAGAAGATTATAATTTACTAGTGACCTAAGGGTAGAGGGTCTGTATATTTTCTGACGATTGAATAGTGAATGATGAAGGATGATTGATTGAATAAATGATTGTACTTAGTGATTGATGACCGAATAAGTAATTGATTTGTAACTTAGTATGCCCCATGAGTGGAGGACTTTGACTATTGTACTTTGTGTTCCTTGAGGAGGCAAACCTCCTTAAGGATGATTGAATAATTGAGTTACTAAATGATTGTTTTTTGTTTAAAACTTTGTGACCACTGTGGTGGAAACTATGTGGACATTTTCTGTGATAAGTTGCTGTGAATGCTATATTTTTATTTTCTGTGATAAAGTTGTAACATTGTGAATGTTGTACTTTGGTTGTGAATGATTTCCTTTGATTTGTTATGGAATAAATAGAGTGTTCACTATACTGTGTAATCAGAACCTTAAAAGCTGTTCACATGTGCATTCTTCTGAAAAGCTGCTAGTGCTTTGCTTTACAATACCCAATTCACTTCCTCCCCATTTTATCTTTGCAAATGACTTTGATACCCCAATTAGTCTTCTCCAACCTTTCCACAACATTGTCCATAGAAACTAAATAGTTAATCTTATCTAATAATCATTCTTTCAGTTCATTCTACACAAAATAGACAGTGGTAGAGAGTGGATAGGGGCCCATTTTTGAAGTCAGAAGGAGCCAGGGTCAAATCTTCTCTCTGTTGGAAAATAATTTTTATAGTCAGTGGCTCTCATAAAGGCCGCATTTCTAAAATGTATAGAGAACTGAGTCAAATTTATAAGAATATAGGTCATTCTTCAATTGATGAATGGTCAAAGGATTGAACAGGCAATTTTCAGATGAAGAAATTAAAGCTACCTATAATCATATGAAAAAAATGCTTTAAATTGATATTAGAGAAATGCAAATCAAAACAATTCTGAGGTTCCACATCACACCTATCAGACTGGTTAACATGACAAAATAGGAAAATGATAAATATGGGAGATGTGGGAAAATTGGAACACTAATACATCCTTGGTGGAGTTGTGAATTGATCATTCTAGAAAGCAATTTGGAACTATGCCCAAAGGGCTATGCAACTATGCATGCCCTTTGACCCAGCAAGATCACTTCTAGGTCTGTATCCCAAAGAGATCATAAAAATGAGAAAAGGACCGATGCGTACAAAAATATTTATAGCAGCTCTTTTTGTAGTTGCATGGAATTCAAAATTAAAGGGATGCCCATCAATTGAGGAATGACTGAACAAGTTGTTGTACATGAATGCACTATTGTGCTTTAAGAAATGATGAGCAGGCAGACTTCATCAAAACCTGGAAAGACTTATATGAACTGATGCTGAATGAAGTGAACAGAACCAGGAAAAGATTTTACACAGAAACAGTGACATTGTATGAAGACTGATTTTGATAGACTTAGCTCTTCTCAGCAATGCAATGACTTGAGACAACTCCAGAAGAGTCTAGTGGAAAATGCTATCCACATCCTAAGAAAGAATTTTGGAGTCTGAATATAGAA
The DNA here is from genome assembly GCA_028627135.1 of Pseudochirops cupreus. Classification (NCBI taxonomy): domain Eukaryota; kingdom Metazoa; phylum Chordata; class Mammalia; order Diprotodontia; family Pseudocheiridae; genus Pseudochirops; species Pseudochirops cupreus. Next base: position 8,498 of record JAQQSU010014200.1, on the reverse strand, counting down.
GGAAGCAAAGTATTTATTCTCTTTTCTTTTTGTTTTTGTTTTGTTTTATTTCTTCTTTCTTGTGGCTCCTCCCATAGGTCCTATTTCATTTTTACAACATGACCACTGTGCAAATACGTTTAATATGAATGTATATGTAGAGTCTATGTCAGATTACATGCCATCTTGGAAAAGTGGAAGGAGAGGGACAGGGAGAAAATTTAAAACTCATGTATGCATAGGAGGGTGTGTGTGTGTGTGTGCGCGCGTGTGTGTATGTACATGTACACATAGACAGAGGACACAGGATAAGTTGAATATAAAAGAATGATATCTAAAAAACAAAATTAAGAAGTGAGAGAAGAATATATTGGGAGGAGAAAGGGATATATAGAATAGGGAAAATTATCTCACATAAAAGAGGCAAGAGAAAACTATTACAATGGAGAGGAAGATCAGAAAGGTGAAAGGAATGAGTCAACCTTACTTTTATTGGATTTGACTTAAGGAGGGAATAACATACACACTCAGTTGTGTATCTTACTCTACAGGAAAGTAGGGGGGAAGAAGATAAGCAAGGGTATGAGACAAGAGAGGGCAGATTAGAGGAGATGGTAGTTAGAAGCATATGCTTTTGAAAAGGGAGAGGGTCAAAGGAGAAAATAGAATAAATGAGGGGGGTGGGATAGAATGCAGGGAAATATAGTTAGTCTTTCACAATATAACTGCTATTGAAATATTTTGTCTAACTACATGTGTACAGCCTATATTGAATTGCTTGTCTTTCTGGTGGGGTGGGTGACAAGGGAAGAAGGGAAACAATCTGGAAATCGAAGTTTTAAAAACAAATTTTACATGTTTTTTTACATGCAACTGGGAAATAAGATACATAGGCAATGGGGCATAGAAATCCATCTTGCCTTCCAAGATAGTAAGGGGGAGAAAGGTGGAAAGGCATAAGAGAGAACAGCTTGGAGGAAAGGGTATTCAGTATACTTGCTATCTTGAGGTGTGGGGTAGGTGAGGGATGGGGATGAAATTTGTAACTCAAAATCCTGTGGAAATGAATGCTGAAAACTAAAAAGTTAAATAAATTAGTTTATGTTTTAAAAAATTAAAGCTGAGTAAGAAGGACGTGTTGGAAGATCAGAGAGGAAGAGTTTTGAAAATTATCACACATAAAAGAGGTACACAAGGAAGAGGTGTTTTTTTAACGGTAAAGAAAATGAGGGTGAGTGCGTATCACTTGAACTCATAATCATCTGAACTGGTCCAAGGAGGAAAGAATCTATATACACACTCAAGTATAGAAATTTTTCTTACTTAAGAAAGAACTAGAAGGAGAAGCAAAGAGAAGGAGTGACCTTCAGAGGAAAGGCAGATTAAGAGAGGGAGTGGTCAAAAATAAAACGGACTTCTAATGTGGGACAGGGTAAAAAACAGAGAGAGGGGAAAGACAGAAACAGAGAGACAGAGACAGCGATGATAACGAGAGAAACATTAAAAAATGGGGTGAAGGAAAATACACAGTTGATAATAATAACTATAAACATGAATGGGGTGAACTCATCCATAAAGCAGAAGCAAACAGCAACATGCATTAGAAAACAGGATCCAACAATATGTTCTTTTTAAGAAGCACACATGAAACAGAAAGACATGCACAGACTGAAAATAAAGGGTTGCAATAGGAATTATTATGCTTTAGTCCTCAAAGATATTGTTATAAAAAAAAGTCACCATCACTAAAAAAAAGTTTCATTTATGAATTTTAACAATCTTCTTCTTTCTATAATCTCCTGTTATTGGCATCTTCTGGGACTAGGTCAAGGGATAACTTCCAGGAAGGGATGATACTATTCTAATAGGAATATAAAATAGCTTAAGTCAATTTATCTAGTGCAATTTAGGTATTTTCAAATCATCCCATGCTAAGATGAATCCTTATGGAATAAAAACCACCCAGTTCTTTTAATTCAAATATTGAGATAAATGATTTTTTCCAATATTGTAATTTAATCTAATTATGAAAAACTGGATGTTTGTCCTAAATTGTATAACTGCTTCCACTAGGTGAATATATTACTTTGTTGGGTCATTCAGATTCCCCATAGGTAGGAGGGGATGAACTCAGAGAGGAGATTTTGTGGCAGTTGTCTGGGGGGGGGGGGAAGCAGTTGTGGGCGGGGGGAGATTATTGAAAGGACAAAGAGCAGTAAAGAGCTGAACAATCAGAAATAAAAGACTAGAATTAAGGACCAGAATAAAGAATTATTGGGTAATTCTTTTACCCTGTCTTTAATTTTCAGGAATTTGTATTTCTAAGACGGAGACATCACAGAAAAAGCCAATCAGATACCACAGAAAAATGTATACAAAGGACAAAATAGACAGAAATATCATAGAAACTATTTAGAAGAAGAAATTCAAGATAGATATATCAGAAGTTTTGATTCCCTAAGGAATATATAGACTAAAGAAGAAATTAAAAAGCCCAGGAATGAAAGAATAGAAGACAGAAAGAGAAGAGAATGAAAAAAGATTTTTGTTTTTTTAGAAAAAGGTTCAGAAAATTGATTTTTAAAACTATTAAACAAACTGAAGGAAAGGTGAGAAGTAAAGAAGATTCCATTTGGCTACTTAACCAATAAAGGGGAGGGAAGATTAGAACTTTTTGTTTGATTTTCATATAAATATCTCCCAGAAACACTTACACTTTTCTGTCTGTCTCTCTGTCTCTCTCTGTCCCTCTCTGTCTCTGTCTCTCTAACTCACACACATAGAAACTTATTCGTAATATCCTTACATAACAGTGTTTTCTATCTCTAGAAAGATTTCAAGGAGAGAGAATGAAAGAGAAAGTAGACAGAGATGTTTCTCTTCCTTGCATGATGTTCCCATAAAAGAAAAGGCACATATTAATGGATAGTTATAGACATACAGATTGGCCCTTATATTTAGTCAATAGGAGGGGAAACAAATAAGCATTCTTTACTACAACTGAGAGAAGGAAAAAAAATCTATTTAAGAAATCATCCCTAAGATAGGGAGCTTTTGAATGAGAAGACATCCTTTACCAACACAATCTTTTATCTTCTCTGTAATTTCTAGTTTTATAAAGCCATGTAGGGGCCCGAAGTAGTTAAGTGACTTGCCAGGGTCACACAGTCAATGTGTGCCTGAGGTAGGATTTAATGGATTATTATAAAGATAGCAATATCTTCAGCGCCAATCACGATTTTCTCGTACTTTAAGCCTCAGAAACAGATCTAATTTTCATTAGCCAAAAATACCCCCTTCAAACATTACACTAATTAATAAAGTGCTTGTCTTTAATAATGATGTCATTTACAGTCATAACCTTTTACATAGAATCAGTATTCTATTTCTGTTCTGAAAATTATCTTTTTTTTCCCTTTCTGCTCTCAGTTGCAATAAATGATGAATGTGGGTTTTGCCTTTTAGAGAGTAAATTTAGATATTCTCTAACAAAGTTAGAGCTATTTTCATCATGAAATCAGTTTTTTTTTTATTTTAAAAGAAACAACAATGAATTAACTGCATAAATACTGATCCGGGAGAGAACTTAGAAAACCTTTCCATATACTTTATATCCCTTTAGGACAAATGCAAATCCACAAACCTCGATTGTTTTAGCAAAGATATTCAGTAGCTTCTAATTTAGCAATTTCAATCACCATCACTAAGGCAAGCAGAAGAACAAGTGCTAGTTTGAACTCTGTGCATTTTTGTATCTACAACCTCCTGAAAAGGCATCGTATTCACAGAACTCTAAATTAAGCAATGCCCTGTGTTACCTTGGGGCAATTCATTTTGCTTATCTGGGTTTAAGTTGCTGCCTCTGAAGGGCGAGGTTAGACCAGAGTATGTCCATGATCCTATGATGTTCATAGGATTTAAGAGAGTTTTATACAATAATTATTTACACACACACACACATCAGAATTTGTGTGACTTTCAAGATGGTCCAAACCTTAGGCAACTATGTACATATTCAGTGACATTTGGTTGTTCAAATCATTTAAAAAAAATTCTCTTTGGATGTTGCCATCAGAGTCATATTAGGAGTCTACAGATGATTTTCCACCTTTTTAACTTTATAGTCAAACATTTCTGCTTGTTTTATCCTAAATCTAGCACTCAGTTGAATTACCTTATTTATTTACCACCCTTTCTTCAACATATGATTTGGCTACTTCATAAAATCAAATCAAAGAAAGAAGATTTGATAAAATTTATGAAGTTCTAAAGAAAATATCAGAGAGTCTGTTTAAATTTATGAAACAGGAGATCAAACAAAGACTCTCATCCCTTGAAATTTAGCTATTTTGATGTGGACTACATTCATTTGATTATATAAAGATCATTTGTTGAAAAATAAGTCAAATTTCCTTCAAACTTATATCATCTTAACTGGTTCAGAATCTATAAAAACTTAATAATGTTTAATTAATAAATTCAAGTTCTAATCAGAGTTCTTTAGTAATATACAAAAGAACACAACATGTATAATAATAGCAATGTCTTGTTACATAAAGAGGCAATGTGGTAGGGAAAAGTGAGGAAGATGGCAGAGTATAGGCAAAATCTCAGCTGAACTCTCCCAATATTCTGCTCCAAACAAAATAACTTCTCAAATTAATCTCTGGACTGGTAGAGCCAACAAAGGGTCAGAGTGTAATATTTTTTTCCCCAATCAAAGAAAGCTTAGGAGGTCTACAGGAGAAGTCTGTGACCCAGGGTCAGAGATGGCCTAGAGTAAAGCAGCAGCAATTGCTGAGACTTGGAGGCAGTGGAACAAGTGGTGGCAGCAGCAACAGTTTTGGGAGTTATCAGTCTTGAGAGAGTAAAGGAGTAGCACAACTGGCCAGAAATGCAGTTCCAGGGTACTGTTGTAAGTCACAAGCGAACAGGATAACTGATTACAGTTGCAGGACAAAGAAAAGCACTAGCACTTGCAGCAGCAGCATACCTAATCACAGTTCCATGGTCAAGAGCAATGTTAGTGCTTGCAGCTGCAGGGGAACAGTAGCCCTTCCTAGGTAAGGACCAGAGTGCAGATCAGGAAAGCAAGGACCTTTCCTCAAAGCACAATGCCCTGGAAATACTCAAAATTTGCAAACATCAAGAACTTGCTATGAAAGGAACAGCACATAAAAGCTTAAAGCTTGGGACAGTGCCTCCACAGCCTTAAATGGTCAGAGTTCAACTTTAATATAAAGTTTAAAGTCAAGAAATAGGATAGCAAAATAGTAAAAAAAATAAATGAAAAAATTGATCATAAAAATATTATAAGGATAAGGAAGAACAAGACCCCTTCAACAATGGGAAAACATCTACAAACAAAAGCTCAAAGACTTGATTGAATTAAAATTCAACAAAAATTCCTGAAAGAATTAAAGAAGAAAGCAATCATGGTAGAGGAAAAATTGGGAAAAGAAATGAGCGATGTAAGAAAAAATACCATGATAAAAGGAGGAACTAAAATACAAAAAAAAACCCCAACTCTTCAAAAAATAACTGGCCTAATGGTAAAAGAGGGACAGAAATTCACTGAAGAAAAGTACTCAAAAAGCAGATTTGGCTAAATGGAAAAAAAGGGATAGAGAATCCCACTGAAGAAAATAATTCCTTAAAAATTAGAATTGGACAAGTGGAAACTAAGGACTCTGTTAGATATCAAGAAACAATCAAATCAAGTCAAAAGAATGAAAAAAATAGAACAAAATATGAAACATCTCATCAGAAAAACAACTGACCTGGAAAATAGGTCCTGAAGAGATAATTTAAGAAATATTAGACTACCTAAAAGCCATGATAAAAAAAAATAAGAGCATAGACATCATATTTCAGTAAATGGTCAAGAAAAACTGCCCTGATATTATAGATGCAGAGGGTAAAACAGAAATAGAAAGAATTCATTGATCACCTACTGAAAGAGATCCCAAAAAGAAAACTCCCAAAAATATCATAGACAAATACAAAGCTGCCACGTCAAAGAGAAAATATTACAAGCATTCAGAAAAACAATTTGAACAGAATGGAGCCACAGTAAGAATAACACAAGCTTCTACTTTAAAGGATTAAAGGGTTTGTAATATGATATTCGAGAATGCAAAAAAGCTAGGATTACAACCAAGATGAGAACTTATCCAACAAACCTGAGTAAAATCCTTTAGGGGGAAAATGGATACTTTATATCTGTTAATTAAATAGAGAACTTTCAAGCATTCCTTATAAAAAGACCAAAGATGAATAGAAAAGTTGACATTCAAACACAAGACTAAGGAGAAGAATAAAAAGGTAAACATGAAAGAGTAATCATAAGGGTCTTCATAAAGTTAACCTGTTTACTTTCTTATATGGGAAGGTGATAAATGTAATTCATAAGAACTTTCTCATTATGAGGGTTGAGAAAAGGAATTTAATAGACAGTGGCCAAAAGTGTGAGTTCATTAAGTTGAAATAATGTCCAAAAAATTATAGAAAAGAAGAGTGAGTAAAGTGAAATCTAGGTATAATTCATCACTCCAACACTCACCATTTGACTCTGTTTTCTCAATGATGAAAAAGAGATGAGTGTAATAGTGCCACATAATGTGTGGTGGTTACAGTGGAAGCTGCAGTAGCAATATATAATATTATATAATGTTTTAAGGTTTCTTTGCAAAATGCTTTATAAATATTGTCTCATTTTTTCCTCCCATAACTCTGGGAAGTGGGTGCTATTACTATCTGCCTTTTATAGGAAACTGAGGAAGGCACAGATTACATGACTTGTCCAGGGTCACACAGCTAGTAAGTCTGAGGCAGAATTTCAACTCTAGTCTTGCTGAATCCAGGTCTAGCACTCTACAGTATAAATAGTTGCTGTCAATCATCCTTTGCACTTGAAAAGGACAAATGGCATCAGGATTTTGAGGTTAAAGTACAGAATATTTGACTGTGGCTAATATGCAATTGTCAAATAAATGTAAGTTGAATATTTCAATAAATAATTAAAATATAAGGTAATCTAAATGAAACAATTTGCTAATAGATCTTCCTAGTTCATGATTATTGGGGCAACATTCTACCTTTACCCACCTCATAGAAAGACACACATACCCACTAGCTTTTCCTGTTGATCTAAGTGAAAAGCTAAAATAATCTATTCTCAGTAGATACAAAAATATATTAGGAATTCCAGCTAACTGAAAGAAGACAGTTTAATTTCAGAATGTCAGATGAAGTATACAGAAGGTAGATACAGTCAAGAAAAGGTTACCCTGATTCAGCTCAAATTCTGAGCTATATTTGTCCACCCCCAGGCAAATATAACCTTGGTTTGTCTGATATGCTTTGCTACTTTCTCAAATTCTTCATCTCTTCCGTCACCCTTTTTGTGTGCTCCCATCTAGAATGTCAGTGAGTTCATGGATATAATTCTACCTTCCCAAGCAGGCATGTGATTTTTTTCCTGTTCTCTGAGTAAAGTGTGGTCATACTTAGCCATTCAGTTTGCTATGCAACACACTTTTTTCCCCTGAAGAAGGGAAAAATAATTTACTTTCTAAAATCCCCAAATAGCTTTGCTTCATCATTCATTTCTGTTGTCATTTTACATAAACTAAGAGTAACAATAGAACTTAGTCATAATGCAATCTGTGATCACCCTGACAACCTTCAGCCAGTAGTGCTTAGTTCTATTACATTCATCAAAGAAGGCCTCATAAGGGCAGGTAAAGTACAGAGTCACCCTCTCAGGTGTCAACATGGCACTTTGCCATTACAATTCAAGCTGACCTATTGCTGAATATAGCACTGACCTTTAAAAGTATTTCAGATAACTACCTTTTCTTTTACAGGTATAATGGCCTTTAAGGGCTACACTCTTGAGTTCAACTTTAAGGTACCCTGGCACTTTTAAGGTCTTTCTTGGTTTTATGCATTGGCTTTGTTTTATGACTCTGCTCTGAACTACACATCTATTCCACTCAGTTCTGTTCAGTTTCCACTTCAAAACTGTTCTACAATTTTTACAATGGCTTGTGCAATTTTTCTTCCTTTTTAAGATGACAAAGGTGACTGAAAATGGGATTGAGAATTAATACCCATACACCTTTGATCTGAAATATGATGATTGTAAATTTTACATTGCCCTTACAAAAATATTGCATTTTGTTTGTTTCTAAATCAGATGGTATTCATGCAGTACATGCATATGTTTTTAATTTGGTCTTGTGTTTCTTTGTGCTGAAATATAAATGCATGTGACATAGAATGATAAAAAGCTCACTGCAAATAATAGAAAATAGCACTGATCTTCACCATAGCTGAAAACACAAACCAGTGGAAGAGAAGAAAGCAATACTTAAAAGTCTAGATCAGTGGTTCTCAACCTTTCTAATGACTTGACCCTTTAATACTTGTATGTGGACATATCTGTATGTGGGCAGACCTGCCTGGAGATGGATAGAGAAGCGGTGTCTCAGTTCCTAAGACCATTGGAAATATGC
>JAQQSU010000142.1:13527-42688 GCA_028627135.1 Pseudochirops cupreus | reverse complement strand
TGTCTGGGAGAATGGTGAACAGTAATAAGGAAGTTGGGAAGAGGAGGGTTTGGGAAAATGTTAATGATGAGTGCCATTTTGGACATGTTGAGATTGAGATGTTTATGGGACATATGGTTCAATATATACAAGAGGCAGTTGTTAAAGTGAGGTAGGAAGTCAGGAGAGAGGTAAGCCTAGATATATAGACCTAGGAATCATTTGCATAGAGGTGATACTGAACCCATGAGAGCTGGTGAGATCGCGAATAAAGAAAGAAGAGGGGAGGCCCCAGAAGAGACCTTGGAGGTACCCATGGAATTATGACTGGGATGAAGGACCAGCAAAAGAGACTGAGCAGGAGAGGTCATATAGGTAGAAGGTGAATCAGAGGAGAGCAGTGTCACAAAAACCTAGAGAGGAGAGAGAGCATTCAGAAGAGGGTAGTCAAAAATGTCAAGGTCTGCAGAAGGGTCAAGGACCTACCTACTTCAGGCATTCTAAATGTTAAGTTTTAATAGTGAAAAACTAAGACTTTTAGGTCAGCCTGTATTTACCACACTTTGCCCACATGAATGTAATAATGCCCTAACTGGTCTCACTGCCTGTAGTCTCTCCCCTTTCTAATTCATCCTTCACCAATTACCAAAATCAGTTATAGTATCCAAAAATACATGATTATGTCATTCTCCCTACTCAAAAAAACAACAACAGAAAAGACAAGCTTCAGGAATCCCCTAAGAATTCTAGTATAAACTCTTTAATCTGGTTCTTATGATCCTCAATTTGGCACTACCTACTTTTCCAGTCTTATTTCACATTATTCCTCCCCTCAAGTTCCACTAAAATGAACTACAGTCATTGTTGTTCAGTCATTTATCAGTAGCATCCACCTCTTCATGACCCCATTTAGGGTTGTCTTGGCAAAGATACTGGTGTGAATTGCCATTTCCTTCTCCAGCTAATTTGACAGATGAGGAAACTTAGGCAAATAGGGATAAGTGACTTTCCCAGGGTCACACAACTAGTAAATGTCTGGGGACAGATTTGAACTTAGAAAGATGAGTCTTGGGGCAGCTAGGTGGTACAGTGAACAGAGCACTGGCCCTGGAGTCAGGAGGACCTGAGTTTGCATCCATCCTCAGGCACTTAACACTTACTAGCTGTGTGACCTTGGGCAAGTCACTTAACCCCCAATTCCCCTGCCTTCCCCCCTCCAAAAAGCAAAAAAGAAGTGACAAAAAAAAGAAAGATGAGTCTTCTTGACTCCAGGTCTGGCACTCAACATGCCATCTCCTATTTCAGTAAATCTATATGAACCATTTTTTCCTTCAAGGCTCAAAGTCCAGTGATACCTTTTCCAAGAAACCTTCCATGATCATATCTACCTCTTCCATCCAAAAAAATTATCTTATTATTCAAATTATCACACAGCACTTTATCTGGGTCCCTCCCTTACTTGCACCCTGACCAACACCTCATTGTATTATCCTTACAGCATGGTTCTGTTCCTGATTTTCCAGACTTCTCCATCTTTCCCCAAGCAGTCTTCTCACCCTGAAAGATGTCTCTGCCTCTCTAGACCCCTTGTGATTAGTGAATTGCTCCTTGGAACCTCCCTTTGAGAAGTATCCAAGTCAGTCATGTTCACTCCTTTACTCCTCTCCTGGTTCCATCCCAATCCTCAGGACTTCTCCACCATGCCTCACAGGGTAATTTCTCTACTCCACTCCCTACTTTTCAGTCTCCTTTAATGTGCTGTCACTGTCTATTAGAAAGTAAACAGCTTGAAGGCAGGGACTGTCTTTCTTTTTGCTTATATATTAATTCCCAGGACTAAGAACAGAACCTGGCAATAGTAAGAATTTTAAAAATACTTTGGCTAGCTAATAGGTATGCACCACATCCTTCTGAGTATCTTTTGGAATGTAAATTCCTGCAGACTTGATACTATCAGCATCATTGCTTCCATATCATACAACACAACACCTTGCACACATATAAATATGTCAAGGATTGGTGATTTCTGTCAGTGTGGGAATTTCCTCCACACAGATCTCAATTCATCTTTAACTTAGTGGAGAAATCATAGTGTTGCTTGAGCTTCAGAAAGTTTAACTAACCTTGCCAATGGTCACAAAGCTGTTAAGCAACAAAAATAGACTTTATATTTGAACTCACATCTTCCTGGTTCCAAGACAGTACTCTGTCCAGTATAACATATTGCCTGTAACTATCACATGTTTGGCACTTAATAAATGTGTTGAATTTGTTGAATAAGATCATATCCAGCTCTAGGATTCTATGACTTCTCTGATTTTGCTCCTGCTGAGCTGAGTAAACCAATTGTCATTTCTCCATGATGCATTAGTCTTCTCTTATTCAAATGATTCCCAAGCTACTGGGATTATATGCTCAATTTACTTCCCATTCTCTAGTGGAAACTGAAATGGCAGTTCTTATTGAAGTGAATTAGAAATCCCAACATTCTTCTTAGTCCCAGAAGACAGAATTAAGTGTTGAGGAGAGGTAGAATTAGGCTGATATTAAGAAAAAAAAATTTTTTAACAATTAGAATTTTCTCAGAGTGAAGTGGGGTGCCTCAGAACAGTGACTTCTCCATCACTGAAGGTCTTCCTGAAGTAGTTGGATGATTGCTAATTAGGGATGTTATTGGGGAAAATCTTTTTTCAGGTACTAGTTAGAGTGAGTGATGTCTGAGATCCTTTTTAGCCATAAGAATCTATGATTCTCACTATTTTCATAAATCAAGAGTGGGTTCTACTCTCAGCAGGATTTCCATCTTCCCTTTTCTGACACTCTTCCAGGTACTGGTGACCCAGCCACAACTTGGCAGTAGGAAGGATGGAGGTTTCCGTTGTGTAGAAGAAAGGTTCTAGTTCTTCAACTCCCATTCTAGAAAGCGTGGAAGAGAGGGGAAGAGGCAGAAGGTGGCTCTATTCCTAATCTGAGAGAGATAATGGGAAACTGGACTATGTGATCTCTTTACTCCCCCTCCAGATCTAGGATTCTATAATGACTTTGCTATACTTTAAAGTGGTTATTATGAGGGCAAATTTACTCAGTTCAAGAGCTTCTCCTAATAATACATCATTCTTTCAGTGGCAAATTAAGACCTTCTTTGAGATTTCTATGCTCCAAAAGCTCAATGGATGTCTATTCCTCATCCACCAAGTAAGTCTCAGACTGAACTATCTAGTGAGACCATTTTGAGTGTTTGGAGGTGAGTTACATTTTATTCTTACAAGGTTATCTGATGTGTCTCAAGAGAGGCTCAAAGAAATACAATGTTTTGTCTGTCCTCCACAATTTTCTTCTTATTTCTGGATCATATAAGTATCCCCAAGAGAGGGTCTGTGTCTTCTTCCTGATTTTACCCAACTGGCCTTTACTACCCCCTTACCCCTCTCTCCTTGCTAGTGGTAAGTAGGACAGGGTTTCCGGGCCTGTGTGGAGGAGGGGGCTACTGCTCTGTGGGTTCCATTCTCCAAACTCAAGAGCCTTGGACCATAAAAGAGTATTTTTACTTCATCTGAGTGTGGAAGGACCCATGAAAATCACTTTATCTTTGCTAACTTTGGAGATTTACAGACCATGAGGGCTTGTAGAAACAAACCAAGTAAATAGTTTAACACCATTCTTTCTGAACTTTTCCTTGTTAAATTATTTCCTTCTTATTGATAACTGTTTTTCAATATAATTAGTTTGCTTTGTGATCATCTGTATTTTGTTTTGCGCATTTTAAATGTTGTTATGAGAAGGGACCCAAAGGCTTCACCAGACTGCCAAAGGGGTTGATGACACAAAAAAGTTAGGAATTCTGGCTAGAAAATCTGGAGCATTACCCCATTTGAAGAATTACAAACATTCAGCATGGGAGAAGGTCTCAGAGTTCACCTAGTTTTCTGTACAGTAATGGCAACTCATTCTATAATATCTCTAAGAGCCAACCAGAAATTTTCTGCCTCCATTTATTTAGACCTAACTTTAACTTGTCACATAATTTTTCTTGTTGTTATTTATCCTTCATTTTCAAAGGGATGTCTGGACTTCCGTATGAACCGTATTAGAGTGAAGCAGAATTGTGCAGTCGTCAGTCTCACTCTCTCTTCCAGAGTCATCGGTGTTCAGGGGCAAGATAAAAGACAAGAAGACTGATTACAGCCCAGGTTGCAATGGATGACCTTAGCATCTCTGATGTCTGAACAAGCTCTAAGCATTCCACAGTGCCTGCTTTAGCTGTACTAAAGGCTGACCATTGGAGCAAATTGTTCTCATCCGCCCATTCCATTGGGAGAAGTCTTCACATGCTTGGGGTAGACATTTCCCTAACTCACCAATGCTGGTTACCTTCAACCTGGTTTAGCAACGATGGTTTTACCAGGGAGGCTGCTGCACATGCTACAGTTTTCTAGGTCCACGGCCTTCTTCAATTTTTGTTATAGATAAATAAAAAATTCTTATATGTGACTTTGCTTCAGAAGGCATCAAGGAAGGTCAGTGAGTGGACAAGAAGTTCCAAGTCCAACTGAGGGAGATAGAAGGTTAGTGAGATAAGAGGCATCTCTAGTGATTCTACACAAGAGATATCTCTTGTGAGCTTATCACTTAAAGATATTAGAGCTGCCACCACTCCTAATGGAATCCTAATAAAACTGCCCCCAGCTCAAATATTCTAACTTCATTATAGGCCTGGCCCCACTGAACAGCAGGCCCACCATTCCTACCTAGTCCCCCCACCAGTGTCCTAACTTCTTCATATAAGCCTCACTGCTCACTGGAACAACAGGGGTGTCTCTAAACTCTTAGTTCCCACAGAAACATTAGGTGCGTCCATGTGATGGGAACCCAGCTACTGCCTCTACCTAGTCACTGCCCCAGATCCATTCCCACAGAAACAGCTGTGTTCAACCACAATCACATCTAGCCCATGACAGGACCACAAAACCTAACTATCTGTCTTAACCAGACAGGACCACAATAGCTAGCCAATTGGAGGGCAGCACGACCAGAATGTTTAACCACCAAACCAAAGATGGGACCCCTCCTTTATTACCTAATCCCTTAACAAACCCCTCCTGCCCTTTTAATATTCATGATCTCTGTTATGTAATAGAATCTTTACCCTATAAAAATCCATGTTGCTTTCTCTGAAGTTGCTGATACCTCTTGGAACCTAGCCCTCTTCATGACAGGTGTCAATCTCAATAAATGCCTATACTTGGATTAGAGGTGGTCTGACTGAATTCTTTGAGATGGTTCCACCACAACATATCATGGAACCCCAACAGTTTTGGGCAGGCAGAGTCCCCCACCACAACAGTTTTTTGGTGTCCCTGAGTTTAAATTGCAACACTTCCATGATCAAAGTGTTGTTTGTTGTTGTTATTCATCCTTGATTCTCAAGTAGGATCAATGACTTCAGGAGGGTCACTTCTTGACTTGCAAGTGAATTGGATTTAAGTGAGAAAGGGCTGGGTAAAATCATCAGTCTTACTCTCTCCTCCAGAGTCCAATGACAAGACATAGATCAGGATAACTGGAGATAGCCCTGGATGCAGTGGGAGACCTTGGCCTTAAAGTATAGTTATTTCACTGGTGAGGCTATTACCAGCACCTATGTAGATCATAATCTATAGCAGATCATGAACCTTGTTGGAAGGTCATCAAAAGTGCTATGATTAGGGTGAAAACAAACAAACAAAATCTGGTGGTCAGTATGGTCCTGAGCTTCTGAATTTAGTTGGGCTGGGACAGCAGACACAATGGATATTCTTGTTGCTGTACTCAAAATCTTTCCAGTCTGATACTGTTTGCCTGGTAGAGCTTTCATTCCCATTCACACAGAATTCAAGAACCTGAAATCAACTCCATACCACAATAAGACAAATCAATGAATCTTTTAAAATTATTTAACAGAGTGGTCCTTAATGACAACTTTCCTACATTTCCTGATCATTTCAAACAGGCTAAACAGCATATGCAATTTCTGAGATCCACAAGTGATTTGTCATTAGAGGAAGAACTTAATTAGGTCAATTAGGTCAAGCATTCCTGGCAAGTTAGAAGCCAAGTAGAGTTATTAACTTTAATCACAGAATCTTATAGCTGGAAGCTACCTCAGAGATCATCTAATGCAGGGGTTATTAACCTTTTGTGTCCTGGAAACCTTTGGCAAGTTGGCAGAACCTATGGACCTCTTCTCAGAATTTTTTAAATGCATAAGATTATAAAGAAAACCCATTACACCAATTAAAAAAAATAAGTTCATAGACTTCATGGTAGGAACTCTTGATTTCTAATCCAACCCCCTTTATTTGATAGATGTAAAAAGAGAGACCTAGATATGTGAAATAAATTGCCCAAAGTCACATATTAAGTTAGTGACAAAACTAGAACAAGAATTCCTTGTCCAGAATTCCTTCCACCACATCAACCGGCCTCAAGAATACAAAGAGAGGAGAGAACTCAACCCATGTCCAACAAGTAGATCAGTGGAGACAAAAGGAATATATGTTATAACATGTGTGTGTGTGTTTGAAACCTTAAATACATGCCAGGGGTGGGAGTACAGCAGCAATTGTATAACTGTATAAAAGACACATTTTTAGTTTAATCTGAGTTATTATAATTTTCTCCATCACTTTCTTAAGTCTGGACAAACAGGAAACCAATAAATCAAGACTTGATTGGCTTTTGTCAATTTCTGAGATGTCAATTCTCATGCTGAAAATTCATCAATTACAGTCTCTCTTAAGAGCACATGAAAGCAGGCTCCAGCATGCTCCTCTTTATAACCCAAACTTATTTTAACTGATCCTGATAGTGTTTTTATACTTTCTTCATTTTCCTACCATTATTTGATTATATCTTGATAGGTTTTGTACCAAGTTCTCTACTCTGATATATCATGGAGATTCTGTAAAACTATGCAAGGGGAATACAAGCTCAAGTACCAAAAACAATTGAAAGACTCTGCCTCAGTCTTGATAGATATATTTTCTGTCCATGGACCTGTTAGGTTAAGTTTGTACTAGAGGTTCATAATCAAAAACTTGGCCACCACGTGATGAATTTTGAGAGATGTAACAATTCATAAGTCTGCCTATTAAGACATAAAGCAGTTATGATATGAATTGATAGAAAGTGCCCATAATGAAAAAAAATCATGGAATTTAAAAATATTTAAACATTAGTTGGCCAATTAAGTTTCAAGTTATCAGCTGTGTACATCGCTGGTTCCTTTTGCAAAAAGGCTAGATACAGCTTTAGGAAGGAGAAAGTTTTCCTTTATCTTCTCTAGACTCTGTGTTCTATTTTGGTTACAGATTTGGCAGACCATCTGTAGCAGCAAAGAGTTCCAATTGTGAAGGAGAGAAAGGATACAGTCCAGAGAAACTGTCAAGTAAATTATCATCAAGCTTTTTCCCTACCCCACTGTATGGCACATGAGGACAGAATCTGACAAAAGGTAAAAATATTTAGAGGATGCTAAGAAAGCGGCTTTCTTACCAATTTTTAAGCATTAGTAAGAGTACAAAAAACCATCTATGTTTTATAAATATGGTACAAAGATATGGAAATATATATATATAGGGCAGTCATAGATGAAGCCACATCAATTTGGGGGTCTAATGTCAAAAAATCTTTTGGGAGTAATGATTAGGGTGGTAGGGGTGTTGGATGAAGGGTCAGGTGATCAAGGTTCAAATGTTAGCTATGTCACTTCCTATCTACAGGACATTACACAAGTTATCTAAGTTTTTGGAAGCCTTAACTTTCTAATCTGCAAAATAAAGGGGCTGGACAAAATGACCTCTCCTCCTGGATACCCTCTACTCTCAAATGAGATAGCTGTAAAGTGCTTAGCATAATGCCTGGTCTTAAATACTTCTTCTCTTTCTTCCACCTAGCTTCTCATCACATGGCTTTCACTTGGTTCTCTTCCTTCATGTCTCCAGCTGAATCTCCTCTGGTGAACCATAATCCACGCCATTCCCACGAATTTAATATACATTAAAAGGAACAAGTTTCAGGTAGCGGATTCACTATCTCATGCATAATATGTACACTTATATAAAAGAAATGTTTAAAAGCATCCCTTCATTGTTCTCCCAGCTGCTAAGGAACTTGCCTATCCATAGACGTGGCTCTCTCTGGGCCTCAAATCTTTTATTTTTAGTTATAGCTGTGATCAGAAAAACCAAAGCTTACAATAAAAAGGAGTTTATCACTCCCAAACAATTTAAGTGACAATAGCAAATACTCAGCAGTGTCTGTCTGCCAGTGGTTTCAGTTTAGATTTAAATGAGTCACACACATATTTATTTATTACATAGAAAATGTGCACTGAACACTGCTGATAAGCAAAGAGTTCTATTTAATAAACAATCTGTCAGTCTTTTGCCCCAAGACTGCTGGCTGGCTGGGCAAACAAAAGGGAGAACACCACATTTTATTTTTTTAAAAAGTCTTATCTGGAGTGGGGGGAGGGGGGAGAGGAATAAAAAGAAAGGGATATTGATCAAATTGATACTGGTCCTTTATGTTCCCTAACTCTAGCCTGAACTTCATATATTCCTGACTTTCTGACTGCCCATACCACCTCCAACAATTAGTTGCACCTCCTGGACCTTTACTGATATACTTAAAAATATAACAAATGATGTTTGGAACTGAGCATTACAAAATCTTTCAACAAAGGGGAAGAATGGGAGTGTAGAGAGGAAAAAAAATAAAAACAGAATATTGACCTAATTTTAAAAACATATTTATATATTTGGAAAGAAAAAAACACTTAGAAGCAAGATTATAGAATGTTAGTGCTTAATGATACCTTAGAGGTCATTTAAAACAGAAGTGTCAAACCCCAGCCAGCGGGCTGCACAACACTCCTGAGTGTTTCCCAAACCACATTAAGATGTAATTGGCAAATATTTAACAAAATAAATATTAAAACAATAGAACGCAGATAATGTTACGTGGTTATCTAAGTCAATACACAGCATGTAGAGATCTTTATGGTTTAATTGCCCTGTTTCTATCCTATCAGTGGTTTGATATCACTGATCTAAAGCAAATCCCTAATTTTGCAGATATGGAAACTGAGGCAAAGAGCAGTACAGTAACTTAAGAACACATAGCTAGCAAGTTTCACTCTGAGTTTCCGTGATTCATGGTTAGAAATATAAAAATTTACTTTTTCTATAGATACGGTATATCTAAAGACATATGGTGTAACTACTGGACAAATATCTGTGGTCTTGTTGCTCAGTCCTCAGATGACTTCAGTGCCCATTTTCTTTTTCCTTTTCAAAATAGTACATTTTATTATTATTATTGGTCACCTATATTTTGCCCCTCTATGCTTCTTTCCCCTTCCCAGAGAGCCAAAATTAGAGCAAAGAATATTTTAAAACAAAGGAAAAAATCAGTAAAACATCAATAAATTGAAATACTCTTAAGACACAGTATTGCATCTCCCTGGACTGCAGTGTCTAAGGAGGAGTGGCTGAAGTCACCTTCTCATTTCTCTTCTTTGAGACCGAGCTTGTTCTTTGAAATCTTGCAACATTTAGCTTTCTAATCACATTGTTGTAGTCATGTACGTTATTTTCTTGGTTCTGCCTAATTCTCTCTACATCGGTTCATGTAAATCCATACTAATACATAATCATTTCTTATAGCACAATAAGGGCAACAAGGTGGCGCAGTGGATGAAGCACCAGGCCTAGAAGCAGGAAGATTCATCTTCCTGAGTTCAAGTCTTGCCTCAGATACTTGGAATGCAGCTGTGTGACGCTGGGAAAGTCACTTAACTTTATTTGCCTCAGTTTCCTCATTTGTAAAATGAGCTAGAGAAGGAAATGGAAAACTATTCTAGTATCTTTGCTAAGAAAACCCCAAATGGAGTCACAAAGAGTTAACATGTCTGAAATGACTGAACAAAAAAAAAAAACCAAATACTGATATTGCAATAAAATCACATATCATATTTATTTATTCATTTTCCAAGTGACAGACATCTATTTTGTTTCTAGTTCTTTGCTATCATAAAAAGTGTTACTGTGAATATTTTGATATATATGGGATCTTTTTGCCTATCAATGACCTCCCTGAAGTATATGCCTAGTAGTGGGATCTCTGGGTCAATGCATGGATATTTTTGCCACTTTAATTGCATAATTCCAAAATGGGTTCTAGAATGCTAACACTAATTCATTATTCCATCAAGAATGTATTCATATGCCTGTCTTTTCACAACTTTTCCAACATAGAATCTATTTTCCAAGAAAGACATGTTTTTCATCCTATTTTCAGTGATGGTTATATGCATAGAAACTGTAGTATGTCTAACTTTGAGTCAAAAGCTCTTGTCATATAAAGATGTTGATAATTATTAAGACTGACAGGTCTTTTCACTTCTGTAACACCTAAAGAATTTTTCTCTCCCTTTCCTTATTATGAGCACTGTCACTGCCCCTATAGAAGTCTTTGTTTCTACCAGAATGAATTGTTTTCAAAGCTTCAACAGAAATTCCCAACCCCGCTTTGTCTAATTCCTTCCCTGTACCTGTGAATCTATTCTAAATCTTGTTCCCAGAATTATCTTCTTCATGCACAAGTTTGATCATGCTATTCTTCTAAAAAGATATTCAGTAGCTCCCTAGTTCAGGCTAGAGTTAGGGAACAAAAAGTACCAGTATCAATTTGATCAATATCCCTTTCCTTTTATTCCTCCCCCTCCCACCCCAGATAAGACTTAAAAAAAATAAAATGTGGTGTTCTCCCTTTTGTTTGCCCAGCCATCTTACATTTTAAACTTTCTCTCATGTTATTCCTACCTAGTATGTATGTACTCTATGTTCCATTGCAATTGGACTATTCTATGTTCCCAGGATCAGCCTAGGCCTTTGCTCAAACCTTCTGCTGTACCTCTGCTGCTTTCTTTTCTTTGCCTTTGAATTTCTACCCATACTTTAAAGTTCAGCTCACTGTTATTTCTTCCATTAAACCTGCTCCCATCAACAAGGATCTTACCCCATCAGATGTAACACCTAGTTTTTCAAATAACATGTACCAATGTGCATCATAGCTAATGTGCATGTGTCTTTACCTGGACTATTTCAATAGTTTCCTAATTGATCACCCTGACTTAAGTCCTTATCCAATTAGTCCTTGATATACCTAACAAAATGATATTTCTAAAGCACATTGCTGACTGTTTCACTTCTCTGCTCAAAAAATTCCAATGGCTCTCTATTGTTTCTAGGACAAAATATAAAATCCTCAGTTTGACATTAAATAACTATAACCTGGCTCCAGACTACCCTTCCAGGATTATTACACTTTACTCTCCTTTACACATTCTATTTGTTTTTTTTTGGGTTTTTTGTTTTTTTTGCTTTTTGGAGGGGGGAAGGCAGGGAAATTGGGGTTAAGTGATTTGCTCAAGGTCATACAGCTAGTAAGTGTTAAGTGCCTGAGGTTGGATTTGAACTCAGGTCCTCCTGACTCCAGGGCCAGTGCTCTATTCACTGGACCACCTAGCTGCCCCTACACATTCTATTTGACAGTCAAACTGGCACATTTGTTGTTCCTCACACACAATGTGCATCCTTTTTTCTGTACCAGAGGCTGTTCTCCCATGCCGGGAGTGCAATCTCTCACAATTCCTACCTCTTAGAATCCCTAGCTCCCTCTAAAGCTGTTTCAACTGCTTATTCCTACAGGAGCCATTCATGACCTTTTGTTGCAGCTGTTGCTGTTGTTGTTCAGCCGTTTCAGTCGTGTCCAACTCTTCACAACTCCATTTGGGGTTTTCTTGGCAGAGATACTGGAGTAGTTTGGCATTTCCTTCAGAAACTGAGGAAGAAAGGGTTAAGTGACTTGCCCAGGGTCACAGAGTTAGGAAGTGTCTGAGGTAAGAATTGAACTCAGGAAAACGAGTCTTCCCAAATCCAGGCCAAGCACTCTACCCACTGTGCCACCTAGCTGCTCTATTTATGATCTACTTAAATGTGTAATATGTTGTTCTTCTCTGCTTGTCGCCCCTCCCGCCCCCGGCCCCACTTTAATATGTCAGGGCAGAAGCTAGGCCCATAGACCTAGAGCTAGAAGTTACCTCGGAGACAATTTGGACTCTTACATTTTGTAAATCAGGAAAACTGGGCCCAAGGAAATTAGGAGACTTGCCTAAGGTCACATAGGAAATAAGCAACAGAAGTGAAATTTGAACGGAGGTCCTTTGACTTCAAAGTCAGTATTCTTCCCACTATTGGTTTTTTTTATACCCAGCAAGTGTCTGCCACACAGCAGATATAATAAACGCTTGGTGATTTTATATATGTGTGTGTTTCTGTGTGTGTATGTGTATATACACATATATACATACACATATATACACATGCACTCATATATATATGGGTATATATGGGTATACACATGGGTATATGTATATACACATAGCCACACACCTATACATATGTGTGTATGTATACAGCTACATATATACATGTGCTTATATATGCATTGTGAGTGTATATATATGTATGTATTATATATATATGTGTGTGTATGAAATTTCTTTCCTAATTGCACACAATATCTGCTGTCCTCAGTGAAGAGATAAGTTCCATGAGACAATAAACATCATAACCTCATTTCTCTCAAATAAAAATATAGCCCAGCCATCATGATTTCAAAGTCCAAAGTCAAAACTGCAATCAGAAAAATTCTAGTGACTTTGGACCAATGGAGGGTAGAGGTGTTCTTAAATCCTGGCATACTGCGTTCTCAACTTAAAGGCGTCTTGGGCGCCTGGGATATTTGGAGTGAACAGTTTAGTCTTCCGTAACTGTCTGCCGACAAAGAAAGGTAGAAATCATCCAGGCTTCCTACATATTTTGAGGATACCCAGACAGCTTACTTGAATTCTTTTCTGAGGCTGTAATCACTTACTGCCTTCCATTCCCCTGAATAAAAAGATGGTTTTATTATGTCCCTAAGGAGAAACAAACAAAAATAAATAACCACTGTCTTGAAGCTATAAAGAAAACAAATATGGGGGAGTTGGAGGGAAAATTTCTTCTCATTTGTTGAAAAACATGCGATGAGGCACAGATATATGTACATACATATGTACACACATATATGTCTGCATGTATATATGTGTGTGTGTGTGTGTGCATACATACAAACACATGAATTTATACATGTGGGCAGCCAGGTGGTACAAGTAGATGGAGCACAGGACTTAAAATCAGGAAGATTCATCTCCATGAGTTCAAATCCAGCCTCACATATTTACTAGCTGTGTGACCCTGGGGATGTCATTTAACCCCGTTTGCCTCAGTTTCCTCATCTGTAAAATGAGCTGGCGAAGGAAATGGCAGACTACTCTTTGCCAAGAAAAACCCAAAATGTTCTCATGAAGAGACAGACACAACCGAACAACAACAAATTGATGTATGTACCTATATATAAGCTAGAGATAGGGACTGGACCTCTGCTTTCACTACCGTAGGGAACCCCAAGATGAATCATCTCCCTCCATGAATGTAGAGAGGCACACTATTTGCAATCTACAGTCTTAGAGAGATGCTTAGACCAGGGTTGCCAAACACTCAGCCTGCAGCCCACAACATTTCTGAAAGTGCCCCAATCAGATTAAAATGTAATTGGGAAATATTTAACAAAACAAATGAAGATAAAAATAAAGCAGGGCAGCTAGGCAGTGCAGTGAATAGAGTACCAACCCTGGAGTCAGGAGGACCTGAGTTTAAATCCAGCCTCAGACACTGGACACACTTACTAGCTGTGTGACCTTGGGCAAGTCACTCAACCCCATTTGCCTTGCCTTCCCCCCTCCAAAATAAAAAAAATACAATAAAGCAAAGAGAACGTTACATCTTTAAACTAAGTCAATATGTAGCCGATAGGGATCCTTACATACAGATTTGTGGCCCCTGTTTCACTTTGAGTTTGTCACCACTGGACCAAACCACTGAAGAGTTAAGTGACTTATCCAGTCACATGACCAATATGTAACAGAGACAACATTTGAACTCAGGTCTTCCTGGCTCCATAGGTCAACTCTCTAGCCATTCTACCATGCTGCACTTACATGTTATGAGGCAGAAAATTTCTTGGTGAATTTGGCTATTTTAGCCATGATGCTGTTGGGATCTTTCACAAGTGCCTATGCATGTGATAAGTATATAAGAAGGTCTTTTACAGTTTACTCTTCCCCCACACACTCTACAGTTCAGTTACATTTACCTACTTTCTGTTCTCCCTCTCCCAAATCCATGCATTTTCAATGTCGCTCCCCCATGTCTGAAATGCTCTCCATCCTTACCTCAACTTCCTGGCTTCTCTGGCCTTTTTTCAGACACATCATAAACCCCGCTTTCTGCAGAGGGCCTTCCTGGTCGCCTCTCGAGGAACAGCGGACAGTCTTCTCTCTGACATCACCTTCCATTTAATTGTATTTAGCTTCTGTGTATAGCTAATTGTATGTTGTTTGCTCCCTTAGAATGGGAATTCTTGGGGACCAAGGGCCATGTTACTGCCCTTTTTTGTATCCTCAGTACCTGGCACAAAATAATGCTTGTTGATTGACTTTCGACTAACAATCTTTTGGAGATTTAGTATGCTCTTCTAAAAAACTGGAAGGGTTTGACTAGATCAGAGGTGTCCGATGCATTACAGCCAGCAACACTTACAGAATGTGACAAGAATCAGATTAAAATGTAATTGGGAAATACGTAATAAAATAAATACAAAATCAATAGAACATTGATAATGTTAATGCATAGTTTTCCAAAGAGACATGCCACCCCCAGAGATCTCTAAGTATGGTTTAGTGCCATTATGTATTTATAGTATAAATACATATAATATAAATATATACATATGTATATACAAGTGTGTATGTACTAATATCTAGACTTTGAAACTTATTTTGATCCCAGGAAGTTTCACCTGATGCACTCAGAATGAGCTGTTTAAAACAATAAATGAATGAAAAAATTTTAGCAGTTGGTTCCATAAAAATAATGTGTAATGTTAACCTCAGGAAAAAAATCTATATTTCTTGTTTTTCTTATTTGAGTCAAATATTTTAACTGGTGGCAAGATATTGAATGAATCTAAATCAAGGGCTGGCTAGATAGTCTACCTCTGGGGTGGGAGATGGGAAGGGAGATGGAAGAAGAAAAGGAAGGATGACAAAGGCAAGCAATAGTACAGAAGAGACAAATCACGAATTAAATTTCATAAGATTTATTAAGTTCCTGTTATATATAAAATACTGTGCTAGGCATTAGAGAGGCAAAGGGTAAAATAAAACAACAACAAAGTCTCTACCCTGGAAGACTTTACATCTTTACATCACCAGCCCCTTCATTTAATAAACTGAGAAACCAAGACCAAAGTAAAGCTTTTTGCCTAAGGCCATATGGCTAGGTTGTAGCAGAGCCAAGTTCAGAAACAAAACATCTTGACTCTCAGCCTAGAGAACTTAAATTCACTCTATAAACTAACTCAATAGTTAACATCTACTAGAATATCATAGGAATCAGAATCCAGTAGCCTCTGTCCTTTGCCTTTCTTTGTGTCCCCAAGAGGGAGCTAAGAGTAATGCCTCTACCTGTTCTTTTGTCCCCTGCTCTCTGAAGTACAAGTACAATTATGAAATATCTTCCAATTCAGGCAAAAGTTCCCTGGAAAGTGCTTCCTTTTGCTACTAACCAAGAAACACACATACCACCCTCCTTTACTATGCAAAGAGTTAAATCAGCCAAAGCTAGGAATACAAGACACAAAATTCAAAATGGTGGAGCTGCTTTATGATAGCTTATTACCCCCCCAAAAAACCCCCACTATAAACTGACTTAACAGTTACTATCAACTAGAACACCATAGGAATCATACCCCACTACCTGCTATGGTAGTGATCATTATAGTTGATTCAGTACTTCAAGGTCTGCAAAATGCTTTATGTGATCTCATTTGAATTTTGCCAACTGCCTCGTGACATGGATGCTACAGACATTGTCTAAGTTGTAGAGAGGAGGAAAGTGAGATCCAGAGAAATTAAATAACTTGCGCACAGCCACTCAGCTCCTATCAGTGATGGAATTCAAGTCCGTTTCTTCCTTATTTCGAATCCAGCATTCCATCAGCTGTATCACGGCATTGTGCCATCCCTGTTCTTTTACTCTTTACTTTCTGTTCTTCTAGAGCAGTGGTTCTCAACCTTCCTAATGCTGCGACCCTTTAATACGGCTCCTCACATTGTGGTGACCCCCAGCCACAAAATTATTTTCGTCGCTACTTCATAACTGTAATTTTGCTACTGTTATGAATCATAATGTAAATATCTGATATGCAGGATGTATTTTCATTGTTACAAACGGAACATAACCCACAGGCTGAGAACCACTGCTCTAGCTGATCTCCTCACACTATGATCCTCTATCTCTGTCTCTCTGTCTCTGTCTCTGTCTCGTCTCTCTCTGTCTCTCTCTCCTTTCCCTTCCAAACTTCTAGAAAGGGTAGTCTGCATTTTTGTCTCCATTTCCTTACCATAGGCATATGTCAGCCCCTGCCTCTGGCTTTGGGTCCCACCGCTCCTTACCTTGGACAGCAAATCAAGCTGACTAGTGCTATTTGGGGTAAAATTATACCATTCAGATTTGTAAGACACATTTTAAAAATGCTGAAATTTAAAAAAAATTTTAACGTTGAACAATTTATTGACCTGGAAGTATATTTAAGATGGTAATCCTGGCATTTGAAGGACTCCAAAAACTGACTCTAACCTGCTCGATTCAACCTCATTTAAAATTACTTTTGTTTAGTAATGTCTACATTCCAGAACATCCTGTTCTCTTCCTACCCTCTCCTGCCTCCATGCTATTGCTCATATCATTAACCTCTATTCTTGGAAGACATTCCTCCATGTACCCCATTTCTGTACTGCACAAAGTATCTAATAAAGTCCCTCTCTTCTCTCAACATATAACATAAATATGTTACTATCTTCTCCATAAAATCTTCTTTGACTCTCCTCCCTTCCCCCCTTCCCAGATGGAAGTTATCTCTTCCTCCTTCAATCTCTCCTAGCACTTTTATGTGAATTTTATTTTGCCTCTGTTACATTCTACCTTGTAATAAGGTTAGTTGTAAACAGGCCATATCTCATAGAATCAGAATCAAATTATCACAGAATTTGATAGAAGACACTTCTGTGGCAATATAGCACAGTCCATACCTGAAAGGAATTCTCATTATAACATAACAATAAATTTAAGAGATCATATGCTAACAAAATTAAAGAAAGAAAAGGAAAACTATTGACAACTATACACAAAGGAGATCTTGATTAAAAAAGAGATTGAGACAACCATAAAAGATAAAATAGATTATTTTGATTGATAAAATTAAAAGTTTTAGCCACTAGTAAAATCAGTGCATTTAGAATTAAAAGTGAAATGTTTAACTCAAAAGAAGATCTAAGAACTTTGAAGCAAATTTCTTTGATAATGGTCAGATATTCAAGATATAAAGGAAACTATATTTGCCTACACAATGTATGAAAATAAGAATGATTTCTTATTAATGGTCAAAGAATATGATAGGCAATTTTGAAAAGAATAAATGTAGGGGCAGCTAGGTGGCTCACTGAATAGAGCGCCTGCCCTGGAGTCAGGAGGACCTGAGTCCAAATCTGGCCTCAGACACATAACACTTACTAGCTATGTGACCTTGGGCAAGTCACTTAACCCTAATTGCCCTGCCTTCCCCCTCCAGAAAGAAAAAAAAAGAATATAAAAAAAAATAAACGTGAGGAGTGGCTAGGTGGTACAGTAGATAGAGGACCGGTCCTGGAGTGAAAAGGACTTGAGTCCAAATCCAGCCTCAGACACCTAACACTTCCCATGTGATGTTGGGCAAGTTGTTTAACTCTGACTGCCTTGTACCACCACCCCCCCCCAAAAAAAATGTGAGCCATCAGTATTTTTAAAATGCTCCATATTTCTAATAAGAAAAATGCATATTAAAACAACTCTGAGGTTCTACTTACCTCTTATGCATGAGACTGTAAAAAATGACCAAAGAAGGGGATTGAATTTGTTGGAGGAGCTATGGGAGAAGCTACAACAAATCACTGACTGTGGAGCTACAAATTGGTCTAGCAATTTGGAAATTATATTCATAAAGTTGCTACATCATGTATACTTTTTGACCAAGCAAAACCACTACTAGGTATATAAACCAAAGAGGGTAAAGATAGGTACAAGACCCATATAAAAAGATTTCTAGAAGCCCTTTATTACTGGAGTAAAGAACTGGAAACTAAAGGAGTGCTCATCAATTGAGGAATGACTAAGATAATTATGACGTGAATGTAATGGAAAATTATTATGCCATTAAAAAAACGAATATGGTAGATTTCAAGCAATATGGTCAGATTTGTATGAATTTGTTCAAAGTAAAATGAACAAGACCAGGAGAACAATTTCTACAATTACCACAGTCATGCAAAGGAGAATAGCACTGAAAGTCTTAAGAACTTCTGATCAACACAATGACTAGCCATGACTGGAGAAGATAAATGATGAAGCTTGCTTCCCACCCCTTAGCAGAGAGGTGATGGATGAGAAATTCAGAAAGAGATGGACATTTTGAAACATGGCCAATGTGTTGATTTGTATTGCTTAACTCTACTTATGTGTTTCAAGGAAAGGCTTCTATTTTGGAGAAAGCTGTAGGGAGTTGGTGAGAAGAGAAGAAAAGGAAGAAGAGAATGTCAATGAAACATTTAAAAATATTCTTAAGGTAGGAGAAGGAAGTTCATAAGAGGACACAGACAAGGAAGGCAGTTTTGCTACTATTATGTTAAATTTAACATATACTGAACTCTTCCCACACACAATTTACATAATAGAATTTCTAAATTTTATAGTAAATCCTCTTTTCTTCATATATTGAAATGTTTATACTTGTTAAGTTCCTATTTTTTAAAAAAAGATATATCTTTTAAAGTAGTCATCCATCATGTTTTAAAGAACAGAAGGAAACTCCACCTCTTAAAGGGGGCAACTAGGTGGCACAGTGGGTAATGTCAGTCTTGGAGTCAGGAAGACTCATCTTTTTGACTTCAAATCCAGCCTCAGACTCTATCTGTGTGACCCTGACTCTGTTTGCCTCAGTTTTCTCATCTGTAAAATGAGCTGGAGAAGGAAATGGCAAACCACTGTAGTGTCTTGTCAAGAAAACTCCAAATGAGGTCATAAAGAATCAGACGTTACTAAATAGTAACAGCAACCACCTCTCAAGGCAGTCCACTCCATCTTTTGAAAGATTTAAGAGCCAGGGCATTCTTCCCGACATCAAGCCTAAATTGGCCTTCTTTGCAATTTCTACACACTGCTCCTTATGTTGACCTCTGTGATCTGACCCCTCCTCCACATGACCATTCTTTAATGCTTGAAGACAGTAATGATATCCCTTCCAAATCTTCTCCAGGCTGGAAACCCCCAGTTTTTTCAACTAATCCTCTTGTAAACATGGACTCAAGACCCTTCAGCATCCCTGTTGCCCTCCTCTGGACATTTTTCAATTACATTATCGATGCCCTTCTTAAATCGTCATGCCTAGAACTGGGCATAAGACTCCAGATGGATCTGACAAGGGCAAAGTACAGAGGGACTAGAACCACCCAGTTCTTGGAATCTATATCTCTCAATGCAGCCCAGGATCACTTTGATTATTTTAAGCCAACATATCACACTGCCGGCTGAAATTGAGTTTGTAGTCCTACTAAAACTCCCAGATCTTTTTCAAACAAACTGCTGCTGAAATATGTCCCTGTCATCCTTTACTGGTGAAGCTGATTTTTTTATCTAAATGTAAGATGCTGAATTTATTGCTATTTGAAATTATCTTCTTAGACGTAGCACAATACTCTAATCTGTTCAAACCTCTTGAGGCTCCACCTGTCATCCAATGTGTTAGCCAGACCTCTGAGCCTTTTGTCATCTAAAAATGAAGTAAGCATACCACCTATGCTTTTGTCCAAGTAACTGGTAAAAATGTTAGAAATCACAAGAGCAAGCACAAATTTCCTTGGCTAATCATTGGAGACCTCCCGATATAATGTGATTGAACAATCAACAATCAATTACTTTGAGTCTAGCCATCCATCTGGGTCTTAATGTATCAAATTGTAATTGTATTCAGTCTATCTCTGATCATTTTTTCCATAAGAATCGTATGAGACACTTTAATCATATATAAAACATATACACACACACATATATGTGTATGTATGTATATATAGATGACATTCACCTCATCTACCAGTTTAATAATTTTATGTAAAAGAAAAGAAAATGAGGTTACTTTGGCATGACTGGTTTTGGATAAAGCCATATAATCATTGCTTCCCCTTCTCCTTTCCCATTCTTTTGAATAGAAAGCCCTTTCTATTAGATTTCCTTTCTTTCCTCACCC
Organism: Pseudochirops cupreus; assembly: GCA_028627135.1. Classification (NCBI taxonomy): domain Eukaryota; kingdom Metazoa; phylum Chordata; class Mammalia; order Diprotodontia; family Pseudocheiridae; genus Pseudochirops; species Pseudochirops cupreus. The sequence continues at coordinate 22,165 of JAQQSU010000142.1, read as the reverse complement.
CTACCTTAAGCTGTAAGCTTCTTAAGGAAAAAGACATTTAAAAAGTTTGTCTTTCTATGCATGGCACAGGGTTTTGCATGGAAATCAATATGTCAAGGACCTGTGATTCATAGATGTGAGAATTTCCACTTTAGAAACTCTCTCTAGTCATGCAAATCAGAATCTACCTGAAACTTAACAGTCTTAAAGAGTTGCCTGAGGTTGAAAGAGTGCGTGGTTACACAGCTATTAAGTGTCAGAAACAGTATCTGGACTCAGATCTTTCTGAGTCCAAGTCCAGCACTCTGTCCCATACTGTCTCACCCTCTGTAGGTATTTTGTTTGCTGCATTTAATTATATATGTTTAACTAAAATGACTAACTATACAACAATAGTCATCTCTATGAATACAGATCATAAGCTAGTACCATGCCCATTATTTTTGGAACATGTGAGCAGGTGCATGGTAGTAAATGTTTAACAACCAGCTCATGGAAAAAAAAAAGTTATGGCCAACACATTTTTAAGTTTAATTTGGATTATTTACATGTTCTCCATTACTTTAAGTCTAAACAATCAATGAAACAATAAATCAAGCTCTGATTTGTAATGTTTGGTAATTTCCAATTTGTAAATGCTCATATTGAAAATTTAATAATCAACTCTCTGGAGCTGGTAAGAGTTGGCTCCATTATATCCTTTGCATGTATGCATGCTGAATCATTTTCCCCCATGATAGAGGAATGATTTGTATTTATCCATCCACAATTTCATCTACTCCCTCATTCTTCTTATGAAAAAAAAAACTTCAATTTTCAACCTAGCTAGAAATTAGAGTTTCAATCTGATGTCACAGAATAGAATGAAGCTATCTGGTCCACAATGAAATTGAACTCGGGAGCTTGGTTTCATTAGCAACATATTCTAACCAACTGAGCCAAGACATCATGGAATACACTCATTTAAACATTTAATGAGTAGATAGATACGCAAAACTTCAGTACTGAGAGAGATGCAGAGCTAAACTAAGGCAAGGCCTCTGCCCTTATGGAGTCCACAGTTTAGCAGCTCCAAGATTTATCACACCAAAGTAAACAGATTCAATAATTAGGAATCTGGCAGTCCATTTCCTTTAAAATAACTGTATCACGTGTGTGGCAGTGAATAGCAGGAAGCTGTGGGACCAAATGGTTCAGGACTCGGAGGCAGGAAGAACTGAGTTTAATCTTGCCTCAGATACTTTCCATCTGTGTGACCCTGGACAAGGTACTTTGTGCCAGCCTCAGTTTCCTCATAATAAAATGGGAATAATAATAGCATCTATGTCATTGGGTGGTTTTGGTGATCAAATGAGGTAATATGTATATGTATATTTTATACATATATAATATGTATAAAATGCTTTGCAAATCTAAAATATTATAGAAATTATTATTCTTTGCTATTATTATTTTTTGTTGACACTTAAGAATTAGTATCTAAAAGGCTGAGTTTAAATCATTCTCCATTGCAAACTTTTGAGGCAAAAATAAACTTATATAATGTAATACTAATAGCCATCCAAAGAGAATAAATCAGGTGCAAGATTTTTCAAGAGTCCAAGTTGCTGGAATACCCAATGGAATTGAACACAGCCTGTTAATAAGCAAAATATTATGCACCAGTCTGCCAATCTGTAATGAGTACTTTTTAAACACTATATGCCAGGCACCGTGCTAAGAGTGCACATTCGTCAAGGAATATTTCATAATCATTCTGTGTTTAGGGTGTCATGATAGAACCCTTAACACTAATCCATAGAACAAATTATTTTTTAAAAGAGTGGGAATAAAATTAAAATTAAGAACTAAACAAATTACATCCCCTGAGATAGAATGGTCTAAAGTAGACGATCTAAAACTAAATTAGCATTTTCCTGAAGTGTAAGAATAAGAGAAATTAGGGCTTATTTGGTAATTCCCCCCCAGACCCAAAAGAGAAACTGCAAAACCCATAGAGCTTTCATGACAACTGTACCAAATCTCTGAGAACCTAGCAAAAATACAAATTGAACCTGAAAATGTGAATGTCATCAACTCCTGAATTAGGTAGCTCTTGGAGGAATCAGTCCTAGTCCAAATTAGCTCTTCTATGCCTCCTGGACTGTACAGAAAACCGGGAGCCTGACAGCCCTGTTATGGCCAGAATTGCTAACCAAGATGTGCTGCATTCAGCAGGAGGGCAAGGGATTGTGATAGGGTCTGGCAAGAGCTATCCTACTCTAAGTAAGAACTTGGCATGGGATACTGTTGTTCTGGGCAATGAATTAGACCACCCATAAAACTGAATCAAGGGTAGATCTGCTGGGCAGTATTATTCAGTAGTTTCACCTCTCATTATCACCTATATTCCTAGACATCTGCAATACATACTTCCTTCCCACAGAGACTATCTACAGTTTCTTCTTCTTCCTCCCCTCCCTTTTTCTCTCTCTGTATTTATATGGTTAGCCCTTCCACATCAGGGGATTTAGGGGTACAGTGTCCCATGATCTGGAAAATCCACATAAAATTTTTTGGCCCTCCCTTAGTACCAGAAAAGAAATCTGAATTTTTTTTTCTTTTTCTTTTATGGTGTGTTTACAGTACCTTATTTTAAAATGTGGGTTAAGTATTTGGTCATAAGCTCTGTGTCATCTACTGGCCTTTTCATGTTGTCTGTGGCTTCCACAAAACTATTAAAAAAATTCCATTTAATTTATCATGCAAACCATAATATATCAAAACCACAGTGGGGAAAGTCATGATGTGGAAGTGAGAACTGTATATTATTTGTACATAGATGTTTACATGTTGCCCCCCAATTAGACTGTAAGCTCACTGAGAACAGGAATTGTTGGGATGGATTTTTGTTTTGGTTTGGGTTATTTTGGTGGGATGGGAGAGTAAAGTTGCATTTTTTTTGTATCTGTAGTATTTAGCAGAGGAATTTGGCACATAGTAGGCATTTGTTAAATGTCTGTTGACAACCATAAGTCAAATCAAATATCCAATGGAATTGAACACAGCCTGTTAATAAACCCAAATATTTACTCTCAGCGGTTTAATCACCCCCATCAGATCCTTCTACAAACAGCTTTACAGACACAAAATCTAAGTCAGAGCCACAGTGTTACAGCTAATTTAATGAAAGGAGGCACAGGATATCGACAGTTAAGAGTCCTGTTTACCTTACCCAAGTGGGCACAACTCTTGCACGTAAGGAAACATCAGTAGAAGATAGATTTCTGCACTTCAGTTCATGCCTGTATGCCCTTCCAGGTTAGGCTCAATGACCAATGCTCCATTGCTGCCATGCTACCTCAAGTATCAAGCCATGGAGGCCCTCTTTCAAACATCAAAAATGGGTCAGCTGTAGCTTTTGTTGGCTATAACTGTGATGTGGCATTGATCAGTATGCCCAGTCATATATATGGTGTTTGGATCAAGGACCGCTTCCCTCCCCGCCCCCGCCCCCAGCAAACCAGTCAGCAGACTTGCTACAGCAATCAAAGACAGATCTGTGACCTTCCATAATTGGATGGGGGCAAGGTAAGATTCTGTAACAGATTAGTGTTCCCATCCCAAGATATGATGGCACTCAAAAATCGCTAAGACACTTCATTTTTATATAAGATGCTTACTAAGTAATCCTAAAGTACATTTCCCAAAGAGATTAATAACATAAGATCAGTAAAAATAGATACAATGCTTTAAGATTTGCAAAGCATTTTATACCCCTGATCTCATTTAATCCTCACATCAATCTTGTGATTTAACTACTATAGCTACTCTAGTTTTACAGATGAGGAAACTGAGGCTGAGAGAGGTTAAGTGATTTGCCTAGTCATGTATCTATTAAATATGAGTCAAAATTTGAACCCAAGTCATTCTGCCACCAAGTATAGCACTCTATATGCTATACCACATTAAAACTTTGTTAATAAGATAGTAAGATGCAGTGCCGTCAGTATAATATTGACCAGAGAATTGTTACCTATCAATATTTAACTTTATTTGTACTATTGGAGTCACTCACTCAACCAATAAGCATTTATTAAGCACCTACCATGTACCAAACATCCTGCTAGATGCTGGGGATACAAATAATGAAATAGTCCCTACTTGAAAGGAGTTTATAGTCTAATAGAGGAATGATAGTGCATATTGTTCTCAAGGCTATGTTTTCTTCACTCTACGTTGTTTCATACAAGTCTCCCCATGTTTCTACACATTCTTCATCATTCCTCAAGAAGAACATTCCATTTAGAGCAATACGCCATAATTTGTGCAGTCATTTACCAATCATCTGGGCACATGTTTCTAGGACTGGTTCTTTGTTTTTGTATGTTTGCTCGTTTTTCCTGGGCATGTGATCTCACTGGTTTGATGAACTATCTGGGGAAAACTCCCTTTACAAATCCAAGATCAGAAACCACTGTGTAATTTACGGACTTATTAAATCTTTTGGAGAGCTGAGAAATTAAATTACATGCCCAGGGTCACACAGATATTCTGTATCAGAGATAGAAGCTGAACCCAGGTTTTCTTTGCTTGCTCTTTATCTGCCCCACAACCAAAAAGAATTCCATTATGGCATTTTTGTACATAAAAAGTTTTTTTTTTCTTTATGTCATAATTAAGCAACTTTTCATGCATACCAGTATGGTGTCATCTTGATTGTGGTAGACAACATGGCCCAGATGGCTCACTTCCTTCTCCCCCTACAGTGGACATTCCATCACAGCCAAGGCTGCCCACCTATTACAGAAAGAATTTTTCTGGCTTCTTAGACTTCCCTCTCACTTTGTCTGCAATTGTTTTTCCCAGTTTCTCTCTGGACTATTTTATGAATCATCCTTTAGGTAAAGGATTTACCTTTCTTTGGTATATCATCACTCTCGGGCAAACCAAGCACAGGAACCCAACCTAGTCACAATATTATTGGTGCTATATCTTATACCATCAGCACGAGTAGGTTTTCCTACTACCCACTGAAGAATTAGTCAATTTATTCAGCTCAGCCACTCAGAATAAAGCTTTCTAAACGAACTAGGGTTTCCATGTATAGATTTTTTTCCTGGAGTCCTTGTACCTGAAGGAGGTAGAAACCACCCAGGTTAACTGGTAGCATACCCTCCAACCAGGCAAAGTGATATCCAAATAGGAGGCAACTGGAAGCAATTCCTGACTATAGGGTATAAGGTCTATCCATCTCACTGATTTCCTAGAAACTTTAAAAAATTAGCAATTTAGGTCCCTTTTCTCATCATTCCATTAATCAACGTGTTCTTCTACCAAACAGGGTTACCATAGTTTTATTCTATAGCCACTTTATCTATGTTCTTCTGGTCTCTACCATAATGGGTTTACTTCAACACCAAACTATACTCTTCAAGTTGTCACCTATTATAATTATCCACGATTGAAAAAGAAGGAAGGAAATATATGAAATAAGGTTTTTTTGAGTGAGGGAAGTGGTGAGGTAAAGTCCAGGACCTAGTAGCCATACACATTGGAGTCGATGCACCATATGTCCACCCTACAAGTAGTAAAGGTCTCCCGACAATCAAGCTCTCAAGGATTTTGGATGCATTCTTAGGGGAGAGAAATGCTGATCACTTTTGAAATTTTATTTTCAATCTTACTTTATTAAAGCTATTGTTTGAATCCTTTTGCCGGTTCTCTGACGCTACATAAACTACAATGTCATCTAAAAGTTGGGATAATTTTGTTTCCCCTTCACTGATCGTTATGCCTTTAATTCCTCTTTCCTTTCTCATTGCTATCACAAGTATTTTTAGAACTGTCAAATAACAGGGATAAAAGAGGCCATCCTTTTTTTACTCTCTCATTCACTAGGAAAACTTCTAGTATTTTCTCATTGCCTATAATGCTAGTTTTAGGTATATATGTTTTATTAGATTAAAAATTGCCTCTCTATGCCTATGTACTGTAAGGTTCTCAGCATAAGTAAGTACAATATGCTGCCAAAGGTTTTTTCTGCATTTATTAATATAATCATTTAGTTTACAGATGCTTTATGTTTAACATAATTGTGCTTTTTCCCTAATTTTGAACTGTTTTTGAATTAGTAATATAAACACAATGTAGTTGGTTAAATACAACTTAAATAATTTGGGGACTATATTGCTGTAGTATTTTTGCTAAGATTTTGTTTAAAATTTTAATATTAATGTTAATTAATGGCATTGATCTATATTTTTTTCGTGGCTCTATTTTTCCTTGGCTTAGGTATTAGGAATATGCTTGTTTCACAAAATCAATTTGGTAGATTATTTTCTTTTCAACATTTTGAGAATAATTTATGTAGCCTGTGTATTAACTGTTCTTTAAATTCTCAGACAATTCAATTACACAAGAATTTTTAACCTAGAATCCCATGAAATTTAAAAAAAATTATAATTGCATTTTGGTATAACTTATTTCCTTTGTGATCCTATGTATTTTATGTTATGTTTTTAAAAACATTATTCTGATAAGGAGCCAATAGGTTTTACCAGACTGACAAAAGGGTCTATGACATAAAAAAAAAATGTTTAAAACTCCTCTACAAATTGCAGAGCCAGTACTAATCTGCGTTGGCAAAGAGAAATCCTTACCTATAAAAACATTGCTCTGGTTTAATTTAAAAAAAAGAGGAGAGGTTCATCGCATTTAACTCTGAATCCACTGGCAACAGGGTCTACGGTTCCTTTCCCTGATCTCTTTTATTAGTCCTTGATGATTTTATTCCATTATGCTTTCTGAGATTGGGTGGTTTAGTATCTCAATTTCATGTACTGTTAAATTAGGCTTTTAAAATATTTTTGTTGGCAATCTTCCACTTTCTTTACATTCTTGATATTGCTAGCATATAATTATGCAAATAATTACTAATCTCCAATGGGCTATGAAAGCATTGTTTCTGGCACACCTGTCCTGAATTCATATACCCTCCAAAACTACACAATGATGTGGGAACAATAAATGTAGGAACAGCTGGACAAGCTGAATTGAACAGGGCGATTGAATATGTGGTGAACCGCGTATACTTCCCAAAGTAGTTCAAGAAAGGCATCTGGAAAAAAAATCAGTGGAGAAGAACTTCTAGGGTTTTCACTGGGAAGGTGAATGTTGTTGTTATTGTTTGTCCTTCATTCTCAAAGAAGACCTTGACATCAGGAAGGTGATGCTACGATGTACAAAGGCAATTGGATTTAAGTGAGGGAGAGCTGTGCAAAGTCACCAGCCTCTCTTTCTCTTCCAGAGACATCTGGGTCTAGTGGCTAGATACAGATCAGGACAATTGGGGAAGGTGAATGAAATCTTAACAGTGAGAATAGAAAGCAAGACCTATTTTCACCATTCCTTGTTTCAACTTTGCCAAAGGATGGTGGCAATTGGATGATTTCCATCTATAAACTCTGGGTTAAAAAAAAAATAGTACCTTTTGGGGAAAGGGTAGGAAAAGTTTCATTGTAATACTGAAAAAAAATTTTTGAATACTTTATCTCAGTGAATTTTTTTCTGGGAATTGGACTTCTTCCAACAGCAATGGCATCTGTTCAATTATTCTAATAGTGCTAATTTGCAGCTTAAGGTTCACTTATAGGCTACACCTCCTCTCTTTGTTAGAGTTAATAGCAATCTCTCCAGTCTACATTCAAGCTGTCAGTCACAGAGACGTCTCTCTACAAACATCCTGATTTAATTTCCACAGACACTCTGAAACAAACACCTTGATTTGGTTTCTAAATTCAAAGAGTATGCTAAGAATTTCAAATATCACATCACTGTATGCACTGTGGCATAAAAAGTAAAGCCCACTTGGTACTTACGGAGCTTAGTCTAATTTTAGACTAAGACTGTTGTGATATCTCCCACAATTCCATGCCATAGAACATATAATATTTCTGTCTCTAGCTAGTTGTATAAGCATGAGAGAGTTATTTCATCCACCTGGCCTCAGTTTCCTCATCCAACAAGTAATAATAATAATAGCAAACATTTATATTGTGCCTACTCCAGGCACTGTGCTAAGCTCTTTACAAATATTATCTCATTTGATCCCAACAACCACCCTGGAAGGTGGGTTCACCACATATTTAATCACCCTGTTCAGTTCAGCTTGTCCAGCATGGAACCCAGAGAGAAATGAAGTCCTTTCCAAAACTGATGCATGCCAGTCATGACAAGCAATCTAAATCTTCCAATATTGTTTCTGATTTCTAGACTAAGACATTACATATCTAAATAAGCATCTTTAGATGGGAGTGGGCGGGAGGTAGTAGTCTACCTAGAATTAAGTTGTATCTGTAAATTACAGAATGGATACTCAGGAACCCAGCATTATGTTATGGCAAACATTAATCCTGCCTTTGTCTAAGAATTTCTACAAGAGATGGGAGAGGGGTTCAAATATAAATGATCTTCAATAAAACTTGGCTTCAACAGCCTCAATGAAGAGCATCAAATCCCATCATGTTATGAAATGTGCTATAGAACTTGGATATCAAAGATATGTAATGCATATACAGACAAATTCTTGTTTTTAAAGGTGATGTTGTTGACTTTTTCTTTTTGCTTTTATAAAAGCAAAAGTGATTTTTTTTTGGATTTTTCTTTTTAATTTAATTTA